>JZKD02S1036741.1:0-16455 GCA_000966675.3 Picea glauca | reverse complement strand
CTACGTAAATATTATATAAAAAGTCAAGTACTACAATATATAATTTGAGTTTCCAGATGAGTATCCACTAATTCATAAAACATGATGATCATTCATCCCCATGACAAGAATCCAACAATAGTCCATACTCTCAACAACAACATCAATGACATCAAATTTTGTGACAAAAACATGAAAATTATCTACATCGATGATTTTTCAAAATAATTCTTTGGCCACCAAGTGAAACTCCCTTCTGTAACATCCCACTCTACTGAGCACACTTTTATTGACATATTCTTTGAGGACACTTGTGTGCAAGTGATCCGGTTATGATATATTATGATTTAGTTTCGATTATGGGTTACATATAATGATGATGCTACGTTGTGACTTATTGTTATATTGATTTATATATATTGGCAGATGCTATTGACACGTTTCCTGAGTGTGCAGGGCACATGATAGGTTATGGATGTTGATGGCATCGATGGACTTCCTTGGACTCTGAATTGAGTGAGGGAGTGGATTGTATTTGTTTGAGTATTTCATTTTACACAATACATATGACAAATGATTTCTTTCGGTATGATTATGTATATAGATTATTGAAACTGTTTTTATCAGTGGATGTAGGCTTGATGATGCTTGCTAATCCGACTCACATAAGGAGTAGAGGGGCCATGCACAGAAACCAAACATTGAGGTAGAGCTGTGGCAACGCCCCTGTCACATCCTACTAGCACTCCCACAGTGGCTAAAATGGTAGGTTAATGATTACCTAGCTTGATAGGTCCACGATGTCATGAGGGTGGATTGAGATAGTCACTCATGAAGATTCTAAGGAGCACACAATAAGGCAGAGTCCTTATTCCTTAGAAGCCCTTAGTCTCTCACAAGGTCGACCGAATGGAGTTTTGACTCCAAGGGTTGGACAAACTTCCAAAATCAGTCAAAGGCGAGTGACACCCTTGGAGCACAAAGGTGTGTCTTGAAGGACACGTCGCGTAATTAAAAACTTGAGTCAATAAATCTAGGTGGTTTAGAAAACATTGAAATGATTAGACTTGTTGGATTAGAATAATTAAATAAACAATGAATTTATTAACTATAAATCCCAATAAAAGTCTAAGCCTAATTCTAAGACCAAGCCTAAGTTTAAGTTTAGTTAGGGGACTAAATTAAAATATTAAATAAATTAAAAAAATAGAGATAAATTTATTTCAAGAAAAAGTGAGAAAAATCTAAAGATTGGATAAAATGCACATGTGTGCATGAAAATATTAAAAGGGATTTTTAAAATAGAAAGAAATAAAATATGAGAGAATAGGTGTACACATAGAATGGTATCTAGAGTCTAGCTACCACTAGTCTAACTAGAAAAAGACTCCTAATCCAACTCTATCTAAAGGAGACACTCATTAAATGAGAAATTGAGGAACAAAGGGACAACTAAGAGATAAAATAGGACCACAATGGGGAATGTGAGGAAAAATGGCTCTATAAATAAAATAAAAATGTTATTTACTTGTGAAACTTGGGGAGAGTGTGACAAGTGTGTTAGTGAATATTACTAATTAAATTAATTATAAAGTTAATTATTTGTGCATGAGGACATGTGTCAATGAGGAAATTTCTATAAAACAAATGGCGAAGAAGGAAAATGGATCTCACTTATTCTTGGTAAGGTTATGCTACCAAAATGGTTTTGACTGTGTTTTACTTGTGAGAGTTGGGATACCAATCTTGTAGAAAGAGTGGAAGCTCTACCTTGTGAGGCAAGCCTTGGAGCTATTTGTTGAAGAAAATATATGAAATGATCTTACTCAAGCATTTTCAGATTTTGCTTGGCTAAAGAAAAATAGACGGGAATATCACCCTATGTTTATAGCCAACAAAAATAACATCCTAACTCACAAGTATTAATTACTAGTGCTTAGGCTAGTCTTTTATCAATAAAAAGCTTGCTGGAAATTCACTTTTTATGTAATTTTCTGAATACAACAGTTGTTGGAATGAATATAAAGACAGAAGTAAAGACACCAAGATGATAATCAAGACAAATGAGACATAACACAATCCTTTATTTCATTCCAATTCACCAAAGAGTCATTTTCTTTACAAAATTTGATACAAAAATTTTGGACCAAAGTCAAACTTAGACATCCCCGATGGAACATACAAAAGGACCTCTGACAGAAAATCAAAACTGAACTCTAAAAGCTGGATCAACTTGCCAGATATTGCTTCCCACTCGACTCTTTGAAAAATAAGTGTCTGGATGATGTGATTCAACCCTGAATATTGTTTTATATAATAATACCCTTAATATGCTTCTGCTTCTATCCTCCCCTTGTTTCTCCCTTTCCTTTTGCTTTTAAACAATTTATAATTGGTCGAAGTAGTTGAACCAACTCATTAGTTAAGTTAATTAAAAGACTCAACCAAATTTAGTTAGGGGGAAAAGTAATAATCATAATAAGGGTTATAAATAAATAATAACTAGTATGTGGGACCCCTTACGACTCCCTTTAGCTCATAACAATCATAACATAACTATTTAGTTAGGAAAAACACACCTCCTTGTGTCTTCCATCCACATATTCACATTTGACAATTTAGCTCATGATATTTGAAATGATTTCAAAAAATATTACTCATGTAACCAAAAATAAAAATGCTGTCCAAAGTTTCCTGAAGTCAACTATCATCAACAATAGATAAAAATAAAAACTCAAAAGCCATATTTCCCAATCTGCTATGCAATCTTTCCTTGATCGCTGCTGTCACCCTTTGATTTTCCTAAATTTTCCTTTTCCTGTGCCGAGCCCTTAGGCCTAATCTCACTGATCATGTGGGAACAATCGTCCCTCAAATGCATCTGGGAAGACACGGTTTTTTCAGAGCCATTGGAGGGTGAGTAAGGGGCAACAATGACTTTCCCTTTATCAAGGGCATGGTGGGCCCTAATTTTCAATCTCTTGCTAGCATGGGAGGATTGCACTGGTGAGTGGGGAGCAACTTGGACAATCTGGTTGTTAGACGGAGGAGCAGACAAGGACAAATTGGGCCAACCACGATGTTGGGAGACTGCTGGGTTGCAATGAGATGTGAGGAGGCACAAGGATACCACGGGCTTGCAGAACTTGGAAAGGATGACTTTTAGGCCTAGGTTGGACTACTCCTTGCCCAATCTAATTGAAAAATCCATCCTGAAACAAATGACAGAGCTCTTGTGAATCAAAATCAAAATGTATGGAGAACCCGGGCCTTCTTGGGCCCCTGTTCCAATTACCACTCCCTTTGTTTCCTCGACCATGGCTACCTCGGTTGAAAAAACTCATTCCTGCATGCATGATTTATTAGCAAATGGTCTTTTCAGTAACCATACATGACAACTCTTAAAAATATGAAATAGGTTTGGCTTAGTAATGTATTAGAATCATGCAATCCAATCCATACAATTTTTTTCACTATTTATCAGTGAGGAGGGGGGTGAATAAAGGGTCTTGGGATATGTGAGGGGTTTATATTGAGTGAAACATGATATGATGAGGGGGAAAAAATACAATTACTTCTCAAAGACAACAACAATCAACTGCAAACCAAAGAAAACATCACTGTAATTCACCAAGACACTGCTACTGCCAATTGTTTCACACCGAATTTTCCTTGAATACAATCAATTTTAAAACAGTGAGTGAAAAATGAATGTGGGAAGGTGATGGGGTTGTAATTAGAGAAAAGCGAAATAATGGTGGGGAATGAGAGAGGGTATTGTTCACAAAATTAATCAAGTAATCCATATACTCATTCCGTTAAAAGGAGATTCACCAACCAAACGATCATAACAATCACTGTGTATTAGCTAGTTCACTGCTCATAGTAAAAAATCTAACATAGTGCCATCAACAAGACAGTATGCATTCCACAAAATCTTTAAGGAGCTCTATTCCTTTTATTTATAACAATTCTCAAATGTGTAATAGTAATCATTTCCACTTTGTTAATCATCAAAACAACCACTGCCCACACATTTCTTCAATAATGAAATACGCCCAAAGTCGTGTTTAAAAAATTGCAGTGAAGTTATACTGTCACTGTAATCGGGATTATCTTTTAAAATGCATGACATTCCTTAAACATACATAATGACAGTTAGCCAAATAATCCATATTAAAATTGCAAAAACCCAGATCGTCATTTAAACAAACATAAATAGCCACAATCCCAACACATGCTATGCACAAAATAATTCAATCATGCAAGTGTAATTCTGTCACTGTACAAGCCCAATTCAATGTGACTCTAACATGCCGGGCTATCCATCCAATATGACGAGGTATCAACAACATGTCTGTCATCATAAAACAAATAATTGAAATGAAACAAAGTCATGCTTAAAACTCTGTGATTATCTCTGAGTGTGGAACCCCAAAAAAATCCATATTATACATAGTGCGCAACCACCCAAAACACCACGATGTGACATTCCCATTTTAAAACTCTAAACACACAGTCACAATATTAAGTTAACCCATCGTGTCGAGCTTTCAAGCTCATACAATATTGCTTCAAATTGATCAAATTGCAACCAACCATGCTGTGTAAAACTCGAGCTCATGCAATCAAATAATCATAACGCATACAATGAATGGATTTTCTACAGTCATCCCAGTTGCAATAATCATTTGGCCCCAAAAGAACTCATAGTTACAATGACCATTTGTTCGTTGTGTAGAAACACCACACACACAAATGCAACATGCACGAGCATCATTAAGCAATTGTAACCAATGCCAAACTAAACATCCAAATAATCCTTAGTGAAAAAATACCATGACTGTGTATCAACCAATCAACCAATCAACCAAACAACCAAACATGCTGTGGAAACCACGCATACCCACGCATTGACATGGAGTGAGGCTGTGACCTTCTTAATTAAACAATACCAGGTTATAAAACACAAGGAGAGCGATTGTGTAATTTGAACTGTCCAATTAACAATGCATGGATTGTCCATTGTAAAACAGAGGTAGTGACTGGATACCAAAAACCAACGCGACTGTCACATGACCAACTGGGCGAGCTTGTACTCAATTTGTCGACAATACACAACTACCCAATAATAACTAGGCAGTAAACCCGACAAGTTACGCTGGTCTTCTATGTCAACCCTCAGACCTGTAGAGTTAAAGGTTTGCTTTGTGACCAACATAGGGAAAGCTAAAGCTGCCTCCTTCCAATGGTGAAAACCTCTGATACCAACGGTGCATACACAGAGAGAACGACGACGCATTCATGGACAAGTAACAAATCCAGTGACAGGAGTGCTATAACAGAGGAGTGAGGCTCCAACTTGGCCAGTAATGATACTTAAAACACGTAGGGTATAACCCTCGTGGCTCTCAATCAAACAACCACAATGCTGAAGTGAAGACAGGGCTGAGAAAGAACAAAATAAACCACTGCATAAACTTTAGTGGTGAAAACAAACCAATGCTCAAGCGAACAAATGCAGTGACACAGAGTGCCTTCAACCATTAAAACCCATAAAATCCAAAGACTGGATATGGTGATGCGAACACATGAGGATAGCCAGCCACCCAAGACTAAACAAAAAAACCTCCAACTAAACCAACAAGGATAAAAAAGAGCCCTTATGGTTGCTAACCTCCGGGATGACCAATAACATCATGAATTCAACACTATTGCAAAGAGAACCATCAACACTTCATTACAAAATCAAAATTTTACACAGTTGCAAAAGTTAAAGAAAGCACAAACCAATACACATGAGCCAATAATCATTTCATAACCAGAGCAGATTCATGAAGGGCCAAAAAAAGACATACCTGTAATCGAACACCTTAAAACGCGAGTTGGACGAACGATTCCTCTTTGCTAAGAAATCGAAGCATAACCACAACAACCAGATTGAACAATATCCCGACTAGGGTGGCGACCAACGAAAGGAGTAAGGGTGACGTGCAGTAAATGCACGTCACCTCCACCCATAGTCAATTTAATTCAATAATACACGCCATCCATTAATCTACCAACAATTCATTTAAACCATGCATTGGAAATTGCATCTATTACTTGTCAAAATGCGCCACCCACATCATTTCTTCCATTCCAACTTGACCATATTACATATCAACTATATGATCCAATAAACCATGTATCGAATTATCACCAATAGCGCGATCTACATAAACATGTACCATAGCATAATCACCATGCATATCTACTATATATCTCAAATAAAATCGCATAGCTATTAACTTAATAGTTAGGATAACAACAATCCATTTAAAATCGATGCATGTAGTATAGAATATAGCATAGTTAAAATTCTTCCATTTGCATTTGTTACACTACTTTTCATTTATTTCCAATTTCTTGTCTGTGTTATTTTCTAATATTTTTATTGTGCAGGTCTTCTTGCAACAGATCCAATAACAAATTGCAGTGATAACAAGGATGACATTGGCCGTTGTAAATAAAACTTGAACCTAAGGCAACAGAAAAACAAAAACAAAACAGAACATGCCTTATCCATCGCCAATAAAACAAAATTATATCACCATGTAAGAAGTGTCGAACCTCAACACAACATCAAATAAGGACCACACCTGATCTCCAATCTATAAGGGGGTCCCACCTACTAGTATTATTTAGCTTTTATAATAATAGGCTTTAGCAACACTTTGCGGCCAAAACTTCGTTGACGATTTTTAATCGTCAACAATTGGCGACTCCACAGGGAAATTTGTTTTCAATAGATTTAGAACTCATAAATCATGGTTTCACGGACCAACAACAACAGGTCAATAAGATAAAACTAGGATGATTATGCAACAGGGGGAAGTTAGCGGATTTAATGGAAAGATGACCAGGATTTTGGGAATAATTTATGAAAAGTGTTAATTATGAGGGGTCTTTACCACTGTATGCATAATCATTCAACCGATATCTGCTCCCACTTTAAGGAAATTTTTTTAGACTTGCTCTTGAAAACTCAATGGATGAAGAAATGATAAGAAGGAGCGGGAGATAACCAATTCTTTAGAAGACAACAGTGGAAATATATAACAATTTCAATTGTCCTTCAAAGGAGACATCATAACAACTGTGTAAGTTTGATTGTTATTGACTAACAATGCTTCGCATGAGTGTCACCGTGGCAGAGTCGATCCAACGTCCTATATTGACCAAACAACTAAAAGACAGTAGGAAGTAAAATTATGACCGAAGTAAAAGCCGAAATTAAACTAGCAGCAATAAAAGACAGAAATGAAGAAGCGACAAGAAAAGTTTTGAAACAGAAAGCAGAAATCAAACTACTGTAAAGCAGAAGGAAAATATCGCAAAAAATGAAAGAAGAGCTAAGCTACTAATATATAGAAAATCCAATCAGTGTTAGAATTTTTCATGCTAGTCCCTCGCAATATTTCAAGCGAGTACTGTTACTGCCTTAGGAAAACAATTGCTTCTATAGATCCTTCAAAATGTAAGAGTTAATGTCCAAGATAAAAGCAGTTTGGAAAGGACCCAACACTTGGAATTATGATGTAATTATCAGCCCCTTGACACACACAATTAGATCATCAAGATAGAGATGGAGACTGACCAATTCATCGAGGGTCGTGTGCATAGGTCTTTTAAAAGTGGTACCTGTATCAAGTAAGCTAGAAAGCTGGCATTGGTAAGACATAGTACCCCAATAATTGATAAGAGTGGTTTTGTGAACATTTTCCCCTTTTATCTTGATTTTATTGTAACCTAGAATTTCATCAAGTAAGAGCTTCAACTGTAACTCTACAACTTGCTGCAGAATCATTCTTGTATTGAGGGGGGGAGAAGGATTTCTTATGATAGCAAGACTGAAGGTGCGAAGATGAATGCATGTTCTAATATGATCTGTGGTCTTTGAAGCAGGTACCCAATTTGGAACCCGTTTAGGGTGGAGAAAAAAAATAATCCTAGACCTTAAGAAATTTCCCAACTCCTTTTGAAAGGGTGCTTCCAGTGCAGAGTTAACAAGTTCTTGTTTTTGCCTAGATGGTTTCATAGTATGTTGAACAAAACAAGGATCAAAACCACAAAGATCCTCATAAGACCAAGAAAAAACCTTTTGAGATTCATCAAGTAGCCCAGTGGACCTCATCTCTTCTTTATCAGAACATTGGACATTTATTTTAACATTCGTTGAAGATTCAGGTGTCCTAATGTTCAGGGGGATGGTTTCAACCACCTTCTTTCGTAACTCCTCTTATTTTTGTTTTTCTTTATTGCCTACATCACTCGATGAAAACGAATTCTCAAGAGGAGTCAAGCCCTTAGGAATTTTATTGTTCTCTATGGATATAATCTCCTCGGGCTTAAAAGGTTCATCTTGAATGAAAGCACAAATGCTCTCATTGTTAGGGAGGGTCTGCCAAGATTCTACATTGTCAGGGATGTACGGACGATATAGAGACTGAAAAGAACAGTTAGGCCTGTGAGGTAAAAGTTGTTGATTAGGAGAAGCTGCAAAGATAGCTAACCGAGCAACCATTGAATTCAACTCCCTCTGAACATGAGTGATGTTGAAGGATAAAAGGTTCGAGATAAGCGCCCAAGTAGTTTGGAAATAATGTTCCATCAACTTGTCGCTAGGAGAGCATATTTTTTGTATCAAGTTCACAACGAGCTCAGAATCTCCGAAAATTGAAAGGTGATCACATCCAAGATTAAGGGCATTTTCAATGCGTAATAATAAATCTTCGAACTTAGTGGCATTGTTTGTACAAGCGAACTCTAACATGTAAGACAGATTATGAATCCTTCCTGCAGGGGAAACTAAGGTAATGTCAACCCCATTTTCTTCATTAGAGCTTGAACCATCAAAGTGCATGGAACATATCATCTTCTAAATTGATTCTTTCCAAAGGAATATTATTCTCTTAAGAAAAGATGGAGTACACTCCTAGGTCCTCTTCGATAAAGTTCACACTAGATTGCAGAACACTCTCTATGTAAGGTGAAATTATTCCTTCTCTAAGGACTATAATGTTCTTACCATTCCAAGGAACGAATAAATGTGTCCCGTCGAGTGAGAGATATCCACCTGTTAAGGCTTGCCAATATCTTCTCAAGATAATTGAGTAATTTCTTACAGGCATATCAATGACCTAAATGTTGAGGGTTTTCCTTATCTCAGGATGAGTGCATAAAACCAAGGTCGCATCTTTAATCTCGGCTATGGTTGATTTTTGTATACTATTATAGGAGAGCATGTTTCTGGTGTTTTCATTGGTACAAGACAAGCCTAGATCTTCCATAATAATCTTCGACATCACACTTGGGCCCGAATCACCATCAATGAGGCAACAATGGGCAATCTTATCCATAATCTTTACAAAAATATAAAAGGGGGGATTTTTTTACAGGGTATCTAAAGTTATGCACACCTACTTTATTTACAGAAGAATCCTCTTTGTCTACCTCTTCGGAAATATTGGCTACAACGGAAGCTTTTCCTTCCATGAATTGTTTTAGATGCATCTGTTGTTCAGGGATGACAACCATGTCTAGAAGGGTTGCATCTGCTTTGATGTTGGCCAACTGATTCAAGTTATTGTATTTGGAAGAGGGGAGAGGAGGAGTGATCCCTTGACTCTCAGGAACCTTAGGAACTTGGAGAGTAGCAACGGTTGAGGATGAGCTTGGGCCAAAAGTACTACAGGGAGGATCAAATTTTCCCTTGGGAGTATAGGCCTTGTTCCTAGTGTTGATGACCATGAAATCCTCTGGCTCTGCAAAATCTAGGATAACGATATTATCTTCTGGTATTTAACCAAAGATCTTATCTTTGGCACTCTTATTTACCTCACATGTTGTTTCCTCTCAAAAGTTGCACCAACTCCGAGGCAGGATAGCTTTAGGCTAAAAATTGTTTTCAACCAGATTTCTAAAGGGGGGTGCAGAAGAGGATGAAGCTCCAGGGGTGAGAGGGGAGACAATACCCTTCCGCTCAAACGCTATCATACGATTGTTCATATCTTGTACTAGCTGTAAGAGAACGAACATGTGTGTCTGTCTAACTGATTCTCCCTCGGGAAGACCAGTTCTTTCAAGTTGTTCTTCATACTCTGAACATGTATGCAAAGCGGAACCGAGATTATAAATGGCTTTTTCCTCAAGTCTATTATGGTAGGGAGAAGGCAATGCATTGTATTAATGAATGAAAGCGACTTTGTTCTGAGGGTGGATAAGTTCAGGGATTTGATTGTATAACTTGGTGAAACGCAAGTTAAAAGACTTGATGGTTTCACCATCCTTATAGGTGACGTTATTGTATTCCCTTAACTTCTCGGTGGGGATTTTGGATTTCCCATAAGTGGATTGGAACCAATAGATTAACTCCTCCCAATTAGATAGAATATTAGGAGGAATGTCAAAGAAGGCGGCTGCAACCTTTCCTTCCAAGGAATTGACGAACAAGCACATGCAACTGTCATTGTCGTTGGCCCCTATGTTATGAAAAGCATTAGAAAATGCCACCAGTTGTTCGCTTGTACTGACAGTGTTATTTCCTGAAAACTTAGGCAGGTGCTCTTTAAACTTCGGAAGTGGATGAGTAGCAGGTGCTAGGTTAAGAGGAGAGGACACATGCCACGGGGTAGTTGTGGCGTCTTCTTCGAACTGGAAAAGCCCATACTTTTTAATGACTTTGGTGGGGTTCATGGTAGATTGTACATCGATATGGTGGCTATACAAGCTACCAATCACTAATGACGATGAAGATTGAGAAGATGGAGCACTTCCAGTGCCACCAGAGCCACCACTAGATGACATCCTGTGGATGATAGATGAGGGAAAGAAAGACGAATTGGATGAATTAGATAAAATTCTCCTTAGAGTACTTTGTTGGGCATATAACACAACATTTCTTCTTTATATTTCAACAATATGATTGATTTCAGGTGACAAGCCTCTTCTTCTTCTAGAAGCACGAGAATCTAAGGACATGAAAGAAAGGCAAAAACTGAAGAGAAGGTTACTGCTGATTTCTGGGCTGTCTACGTCTAGCTTCCAATTGTTCTTGAGAACTAATATCTCATTCAATTGCTTCCCAAGAATGATTAAGATCAACACGGGTATTGGTAGTGTCTAAGATGGTATTAAACAGATTCAAAACAATGTTAGTCTGGTCTTGAAGGTCGGGCTCAATATTGGGCTGCCTTTCAACATGAATAGTCATTAAGTATAAAGCAATCAAAGAATCAATATCATAAAATAAAGATGTATCGATGAAAATCGAGTATAAAAATTAACTAGAGAGATATCGAAGATCTCCCCAGTATGGTTGCCAAATAAATGTTGAGGAAAAGATATGAAATGATCTTACTCAAGCATTTTCAGATTTTTCTTGGCTAAAGCAAAATAGACGGGAATATCACCCTATGTTTATAGCCAACAAAAATAACATCCTAACTCACAAGTATTAATTACCAGTGCTTAGGCTAGTCTTTTATCAATAAAAAGCTTGCTGGAAATTTATTTTTTATGTAATTTTCTGAATATAACAGTTGCTGAAATGAATGTAAAGATAGAAGTAAAGACACCAAGATGATAATCAAGACATATGAGACATTAAGCAATCCTTTATTTCATTCCAATTCACCAAAGAGTCATTTTCTTTACAAAATCCGATACAAAAATTTTGGACCAAAGTCAAACTTAGACATCCCCAATGGAACATACAAAAGGACCTCTGACAAAAAACCAAAACTGAACTCTAAAAGCTGGATTAGCTTGCCACATATTTCTCCCCACTCGACTCTCTGAATAACAAGTGTCTGAATGATGTGATTCAGCCCTAAATATTGTTGTCTACAATAAGACCCTTAGTATGCTTCTGCTTCTACCCTCCCCTTGTTTCTCCCTTTCCTTTTGCTTTTAAACAATTTAGAATTGGTTGAAGTAGTTGAATCAACTCATTAGTTAAGTTAATTAAAAGACTCAACCAACTTTAGTTAGGGGGAAAAGTAATAATCATAATAAGGGTTATAAATAAATAATAACTAGTAGGTGGGACCCCTTGTGACTCCCTTTAGCTCATAACAATCATAACATAATTATTTAGTTAGGAAAAACACACATCCTTGTGTCTTCCATCCACATATTAACATTTGAAAATTTAGCTCATGATATTTGAAATTTTTTCAAAAAATATTACTCATGTAACCAAAAATGAAACATGCTGTCCAAAGTTTCCTGAAGTCAACTGTCATCAACAATAGATAAAAATAAAAACTCAAAAGCCATATTTCCCACTCTGCGATGCAATCTTTCCTTGATTGTTGATGTCACCCTTTGATTTTCCTGATTTTTCCTTTGGCTGCGCTGAGCCCTTAGGCCTAATCTCACTAATCACGTGGGAACAATCGCCCCTCAAATGCATTCGGGAAGACATAGATTTGTCAAAGCCATTGGAGGGCGAGGAAGGGGCAACAATGGCTTTCCCTTTGTCAAGGGGATGGTGGGCCTCAGTTTTCAATCTCTTTCTAGCATGGGAGGATTGCACTGGTGAGCGGAGAGCAGCTTGGACAATTTGGTTGTTAGGGAGAGGAGAACACAAGGACAAATTGGGCTAGCCACGATGTTGGGAAACTGCCGGGTGGACAATCTCTTGCCATCCATCATTTCCAGGAACCTCAGGTTGCAATGAGGTGTGAGGAGGCACAGGGATTCCAGGGGCTTGCAAAACTTGGAAGGGAGGCCTTTCAGGCCTAGGTTGGACTACTCTCTGCCCAATTCAATTGAAAAATCTGGCTTGAAACAACTGGCCAAGCTCTTGTGAATCAACATCAAAATGTATGGAGAACCTGAGCCTTCTTGGGCCCCTGTTCCAATTACCTCTCCCTCTGTTTCCTTAGCCATGGCTACCTCAATTGTAAAAACTCATTCCTGCATGCATGATTGATTAGAAAATAGTCTTTTCAATAACCATACATGACAACTCTTAAAAATATGAAATAGATTTGGCTCAGTAATGTATCAGACTCATGAAATTCAATCCATACAAATTGTTTTACTGTTTATCAATGAGCAGGGGGGTGAATAAAGGGTCCTGGGATATGTGAGAGGTTTGTATTGAGCGAAACATGATATGATGAGGGGGAAAAATACGATTACTGCTCAAAGACAACAATAATCAACTACAAACCAAAGAAAACATCACTGTAATTCACCAAGACACTGCCACTGCCAACTGTTTCACGCATAATTTTCCTTAACTACAATCAATTTTAGAACAGGGAGTGAAAAATGAATGTGGGAAGGCGATGGGGTTGTAATTAGTGAAAAGCGAAATAATGGTGGGAAATGAGAGCGGGTACTGTTCACAAAATTAATCAAGTAATCCATATATTTATTTTGTTAAAAGGAGATTCACCAACCAAACGATCATAACAATCACTGTGTATTAGCTAGTTCATTGCTCATAGTAAAAAATCTAACACAGTGCCATCAAAAAGAGAGTATGCATTCCACAAAATCTGTAAGAAGTTATGGTCCTTTTATTTATAACAATTCTCAAATGTGTAATAGTAATCATTTCCACTCTATTAATCATCAAAACAACCATTGCCCACACATTTCTTCAATCATCATATACACCCAAAGTCATGTTTCAAAAATTGCAGTGAAGTTATACTGTCACTATAATCGGGCTTATCTTTTAAAATTCATGACATTCCTTAAAAATACATAATGGTAGTCAGCCAAATAATCCAGATTAAAATTGCAAAAACCCGGATCGTTATTTAAACAGACAGACAATAACCACCATTCCAATACATGCTATGCACAAAATAATTCAATCATGCAAGTGTAATTTTGTCACTGTACAAGCCCAATTCAATGTGACTCTAACATGCTGGGCTATATATCCAATACGATGAGGTATCAAAAACATGCCTGTCTTCATAAAACAAATAATTGAAATGCAACAAAGTTGTGCTTAAAACTATGTGATTATCTCTGAGTGTGGAACCCAAAAAAAATCCATATTATACACAGTGCGTAGCCACCCAAAACACCACGACGTGACATTCCCATTTTAAAACTCTAAACACACAGTCACAGTATTAACTTAACCCACCGTGCCGATCTTTCAACCTCATACAATATTGCTTCAAATTGATCAAATTGCAACCAACCATGCTGTGTAAAACTCGAGCTCATGCAATCAGATAATCATAACACATACAGTGAATGGATTTACTACAGTAATCCTGGTTGCAATAACCATTTGGCCCCAAAAGAACTCATAGTTACAATGACCATTTGTTCGTTGTGTAGAAACACCACACACACAAGTGCAACATGCACGAGCATCATTAAGCAATTGTAACCAATGCCAAGCTAAACATCCAAATAATCCTTAGTGCAAAAATATCGTGACTATGTATCAACCAATCAACCAATCAACCAATCAACCAAACGTGCTGTGGCAACCACACATACCCACACATAGACATGGAGCGAAGCTGTGACCTTCTTAATTAAATAATACCGGGTTATCAAACACAAGGAGAGAAATTGTGTAATTTGAATTGTCCAATTAACAATGCAGGGTTTGTCCATTGTAAAAATAGAGGTAGTGTCTGGATACCAAAAACCAACACGACTGTCACATGACCAACTAGGCGAGCCTGTACTCAATTTGTCGACAATACACAGCTACCCAACAATAACCAGGTAGTAAACCCGACAAGCTACGTCGGTCTTCTGTGTCAACCCTCAAACCTGTAGAGTTAAGTGTTTGCTTTGTGACCAACATAGGGAAAGCTAAAGTTGAATCCTTCCAATGGTGAAAACCTCCGAGACCAATGATGCATACACATAGAGAACCACGATTTATTCGTGGACATGTAACAAATCCCGTGATAGGAGGGCTATAACAGAGGAGTGAGGCTCCAACTCGGCCAGTCATGATACTTAACACACATAGGGTATAACCCTCGTGGCTCTCAATAAAAAAACCACAATGTTGAAGTGAAGACAGGGCCGAGAAAGAACAAAATAACCCGTTGCATAACTTTTAGTGGTGAAAACAAACTAGTGCTCAAGCAAACAAACAAAGTGACACAGTGCCTCCAACCATTAATCAAAACCCATAAAATCCAAAGACTGGATATGGTGATGCGAACGCGTGAGGACAACCAACCACCCAAGACCAAACAAAAAACCCTCCAACTAAACCAACAAGGATAATAGAGAGCCCTTATGGTTGCTAACCCTCAGGATGACCAATAACACTGTGACTTCAACATTATTGCAGAGAGAACCAACAACGCTTCATTCCAAAATCAAAATTTTACACAGTTGCAAAACTTAAAGAAAGCACAAACCAATACACTTGAGCCAATAATCATTTCATAACCAGAGCAGATTCATGAATGGCCAAAAAATAGACATACATGTAATCGAACACCTTAAAATGCGAGTTGGCCGAGCGGTTCCTTTCATCTAAGAAATCAGAGCATAACCACAACAACCAGATTGAACAATAGCCTGACTAGGGTGGCGACCAATGGAAGGAGTAAGGGTGACGTGCAGTAAATGCACGTCGCCTCCACCCACAGTCAATTTAATTCAATAGTACACGCCAACCATTAATCTACCAACAATTCATTTAAACCATGTATTGGAAATTGCATCTATTACTTGTCAAAACGCGCCACCCACATCATTCCTTCTATTCCAACTTTACCATATTACATATCAACTGTATGATCCAATAAACCATGTATTGAATTATCACCAATAGCGTGATCTACATCAACCTGTACCATAGCATAATCACCATGCATATCGACTATATAAATAGAATAAAATCACATAGCTAAATTAACTTAATAGATAGGATAACAACAATCCATTTAAAATCGATGCATGTAGTATAATATATAGCATAGTTAAAATTATTCCATTTGCATTTGTTACACTGCTTTTCATTTTTCAATTTCTTGTCTGTGTTATTTGCTAATATGTTTATTGTGCAGATCTTCTTGCAATAGATCCAATAACAGATTGCAGTGATAGCAAGGATGACATAGGTTGTAAATAAAACTTGAACCTAGGGCAACAAAAAAAACCAAAAACAGAACATGCCTTATCCATCGCCAACAAAACATAATTATATCACCATGTAAGTAGTGTTGAACCTCAACACAACATCAAATAAGGACCAGACCTGATTTTCAATCTACAAGGGGGTCCCATCTACTAGTATTATTTAGCTTTTATAATAATAGGCTTTAGCAACACTTTGCGAGCAAAACTTCGTTGACGATTTTTAATCGTCAACACTATTGTTTGTTGGTTTCTTGTGTGTGGCCCCTTTGCGGCTCAGGGGCTAAGGCGGAAGAAGAGTACCCCTAGAATTGGCTGGGAGGTACTGGTGAAGTCTTTGTG
>JZKD02S1036740.1:846798-862786 GCA_000966675.3 Picea glauca | reverse complement strand
ATTAACCAAGATCTATCCTCAAGCTTATATCATTTTTCTCTTGTTTTTAATTTTTTTTTTGGGGTAAGTGTTGGTGTTTAAAGTTTTTTGCACACAAAAACATGATTTTGAAATAAGCACACATTTCAAGAAGTCCATGAGTAAAAAAGAAAAGAAGAAGAAAAAGCTCCCTTGCTCTCTTCTAATATCTTTTGTAACAACTCACTTGGTTCAAAATCACTTTGGAGATGAATTCAAGTATTTTTTTATTAAATCATTTTTATAAAAATGATACAACTTTAAATTATAAAATAATTTTATTGTAAAGTGCATCTCATTTAAATGATTAAAGCAAATCACTTATAAATTATATTTTTTTAAGTTACTTTTTATAGGTAATTTTAAATTATAAGGTAATTTTATAGTAAAAGTGATTCTCAATCACTTTCATTATAAAAGTAATTTATTTGGAAAAGTGAATTTATAAGACAAAGTTAAGGAGTAGGCTAATCGTTCTATGAAATGGCCTCTCGATGCTAGGATATGGGATGTCTGCGACACCAAGAGGCCATCCCGTAGAACCCATCACTATTCTCATCATCGTCGTCGTTCTCCTATCGTCGTTACTGTTGTCGTTTTCTCATCGTCATTCCCCTCTCGCCCATCACCCTGTTGCCATTGTCCCGTTTCCCATCACAGCAGCTGGACGTCCCATCTCTGCATTCAATGTAAGGTGGCCACCTTGTTTAAAACCCCTCCTACACCCGACCTCCCTTGTTTCAAACAACAATCATGATCAGGAAATGTTGCTCTTCTCCTACTCTGCTCCACCCAGACACTGAAACAAACTTGGTGCCCTCCACCAGACCAGGTACCACTCTCAAATACAAAACACACTTATTGAATTTCGATTTTTGCACAATTATGATGACTCATTGCGACCAACTTGTACATTGAACAATCATAAAGAATATGGTATGGGGAGAGGGCCAAGTTCATATTTCTCTGTCATTGTTTTCTGTCGAGTATTACCAAAGGCTTGGGTTTTTCAAAATATCTTATGCCCTCCTTTGTAGTCCATCCAATTTATTCACTCTTCCAATACAAAGAAGGTTCCCTTAGTAATTTATAAACACTATGGTCATCATATTATAATGTAATCTTACATTGGTACACCGAAGATATTATCTTGTTTAATGTCTATATTTTTGGACACATTAAATTTTCTTGCTTCTTTGTTATGAGTGATAGAGAACTATAGTTTCAGTGTTTGCCACAGTTTTGTTAAAGGCTATGGAAATTTGTATTGTTATTATTAAGAGTATGTATATTATGAATCACGTTCATGCCATTTGAGATAAGATCATGGCTTTGTTCATTACATTTTATTGGGATTTTTCCTCTTTTCTAGTCATGGAAGAGAAACAATGTTGCTTGAAACTATTTTTCTTCCTCCCCCAGAGGAATTCATGTCTCAATAATCAATAATAGTTTGTATAATACATCAACAAGGTAGGGTTTAATTCACCCAAAAACATTACAATCTTCTTTTTTGCTGTAGACATATGACCTCCCCATCCAAACATCTTCTCATCGGAATCTCCAGGTTGTTAGTCAAGGAATATGGTAGAATATCACATCAATGTCTCCTCACATTTTCTTAATTAGTATAGAGGAGTGTAAATTTCCTAATTTTAGTCACTCAAGTTAGTAGTCAAAATAAATACAAGGTTGTAAAAGTTCACATACTTGCTTCTAGTTTAATTGTGACTTTGGTGATAGGACTCTGATTTGTTGCAGAGACTACAATGAACTTTTACCCAAGTGGAAAATAGCTCCATTTTTTCTTGTGTAGGTAGTGGTGATTCCCTTGGATTAAGTGCTAACACTTTCAAAAAATAAGACGACAAGCCTCAGGTAAGGATTCCCGGAAACATTACGAGTGTTGAACATAAAATGACCTGTCATAGATTTCCTCTAAGGCATGAAAGTATGTTGAGGAGATTCAATATCATGCGGGAACTGGACACTATAAAAAACATGTACATTATAGCATCATGACACATACAATGATCCTTGCCATAATTTATCATAATAGATAGTCTGTTGAAGAATCCTACTAGAATAAACCTTCACTACTTCAAAGAGATGTCCAAAGGCATGTGTTTGATTCATTTTAGGGAACACAGGTTCCATTGCATCTAGATGATGAAGTGATACAAGGGTTTCAATGGGTGAGAAAAAAACAATCCTAACAAGTTTCCATGAAAATCAACCTATTCTTTGTAGAAACATATATGTCAAAATCCTTGACCACGTGTTAAGTTTTTCATTCCATAAACTATCACATGTTTAATTTTTTTCACTTCCAAGTTCTAACATATGTATCTGTAGATTATAGGAGAAACCACAACCTTGTTACTTTCCCAGTGCTATAGGTATCCAAGAAAGAGTACACATTAGTTATGATTACATATTCCTTAACAGTATGTTGTGTGAAGTTTGAAGTCACTTCAAACATTATCTTAAACAATATTTCGTTGGAATATGACCTTAATCCAGATAAAATTTCCCAGAGAAAAGTATCTTCAATAAAATGTGTTAAGTTAAAGAATTACATGTTTCTATGCATGGTAAATTATTTTCTTGGTTCATGGATATCGTTTTATAGGTAAATTAAAAAAAAATAGACACATGTTTTACCTGATGAAATTTGTTTTCCTTGGTTAAAGGCACTCCAATATCTACCAAGAAAGCATGTATTCTTGCATCACTGCCATAAATATACGAACACCGATTCAAGCAGTTTTCCTACATATTTTTCTAGAGCCTTAGCAAGTGGGTAGCTAATATCAAAGTCCCTGCCTCCAAAATCCATGCCATAAGAATGCACACCATTATGCTCAACACTCTCTGAATTGGTTCCAATATGGTAGTACTAACTATGGTCATACTTGGACAACACTTGGAACCTATATTTCTAGAAGAAAACAATATCATCATCACCCATAAATAACTAATGGACACATTGGAGATTAATCCCGAATGTCTCTGAAACAATCCTTGAAATCCTAATTGTTGAATGCAATCCCTTCTTAAAAGTATACCTAAACCTAGAAGTATCCTCTGATACCTTCAACTAGGGAGGAGAAGCTGACTGGGGTTCACCTATCTCTTGGTATAACCACACAAATCCCCTCATAACATCATGTTTCCACCATAGATCATTGTATTTTTTTCTTTGGTTCCATTTTTTGGAGGTCAATGTTTTTTGTGCATTTGTGCAAACTACTAACCAATTTGAGAAAAGGATAGTATTGGGTAGGGATAACAAACTATATAGACCCAATGACTGAGTTTTAAGAAGAGGAGTATTGGTATGGAATGAAATCCTAATATAGAGACATGGAATACCTTGCACATGATCCTTGGTGGATAAATCACATTAAAACACAATTCACTATAGGACATACTTGGCTCTCCACAAATTGGCATGGTATACATATCCTCTCAAAATATCCATGCAACTTGTAAGGTATGCTCCACAACCTTGAATATCAAAGATGGTTATGGATATATTTTCATAAATGATGCTACTGTTGAACTTTAAATAAATTGATGTTGAAACTTGAATTATGCTTCATTCTACAATCATTTCAGACCATCCATTAACTTGCAAGGTATTCTCCCAAAGATGGTTATGGATATCTTTTCATAAATGATGCTACTATTGAAATTTAACTAAATTTATGTTGAAACTTTAATGATGCTCCATTCTACCATCATTTCATACCATCCATTAATTTGTAATATGAACATAACTTTGTGTCCTGATTTACAATTTAGTTACAAATTAAATAATATACACATATACATTTTTAGGGACTAAATTGTCATTATCAAACTCAAAATTATGTTCCCACCTGAGGCAAAGAAGGACAAATGAGCTATAAACCTCAAAGATATAATATGTATGAATAGTATGAGCCTTGAATGAGGTGTGGATGTAGTGATTGTGCCTGGAGGGTTTTTAGGGCCATATATGGCCTAGTGATAAGATGACCTTGTGAGTTAGATCCAAGAGACAAGTGGGAGTCCCGTGAAAAAATGATTTATTGGCACTAAGGGTTCTTTTCCCTTGCATGTGTGGAGATAAATGTGCTAGTACCTATACAAGTACAACAATAAATAGAGATAACAAAGAATCAAGGTGTTGCATATTCTTTTGTTACAATAGTGAAAATTTACACATGGATGTTATGATAGTTTGGAAATTTGAGTTCTTCCTTCATGTTGTAGGGAAGATTTTCTAAACCTCATTACTTCTTACAATGGATTTAAGGCCACCTATTTTGTATAGATTATATTACATGTACATAATTACAATAATGGCTTCGACAAAGCAATTGGGTTTCCTTGTATTCACCCAATTCTGTTTGTTGGTGTCATTTCAACTACCTTCTCACTAAGTTGCATTATAGGTGTTGTTGCCTTTATGTTGTTATGGTGAGATTATGCAAGTGAGCTTGTTGAGATGAATGTGTCTACTAATTTTTAAATAAATAGTCACTTGTTTTGTTGTTTAGTATATTTTCATTTATTTTGCATATTGTAGCTTATTCAAGGTTATGACTTTATTTCTAAATGCATATTTTCTGATCAAAATTTGTTGTTTTATTTTTCTTCAACTCCTTCAAATCATAAAGAATGGTGCAGAAGTGGAAATTGTCCATTGAAGTTTCTTGTTACCCAAACCCTGGTCAAGCAGTTATTACATATGTCCTTCACAATAAAGCACTAAATCATGTGCTACAAAGTCAGAGAGAAGTTTATGGAAGGACTACCAATAATGAAGCATACTATATTGCCCTTGTTGAAGGGATGAAAAAGTGAAAAAATATGGTTCCTATAATATTGTTTTCTTCACCAACTCAGAATTGATATGCAACAAAATGAAAGGAATTTATCAAGTTTGAAAAGAAATCTAAAACTTATTCATAGAGAAGCAAGAATTGTTGCTTCTCAATTCCACTCTTTTACAATAAATTACCATGTGAATATTAAGAGGATGTCCAATGATCTAGTATTTGGAGCAGTGTCAACTATAGATGGGGGTATTGAAAATGGATTTGTACAAACATCTACTCCAACAAAAGTCATTCATGGACATCGATATAGATCCCCAATGTGTGTATTTTTTCTCTTTATGATTGTTGTGTCTTTCATGGAATGGTTGGTTCACTAATGGAGAATGGAGAAATTTGCCGCTACATATTGTTGAGAAGATACTTAAATGAACTTAAATTCAATATATTTACATGCTTTGGCTTGAGTAAATCTCTATTTTTTTAAAATTATTATTTATTGATGAAAGTTATCTACGAGTTTTAATATATTGTGCTTCTTATGATATTTAGGGTAGTTAGAAGATAGGTGAACCTTTTATTAAGAGAATCATTTATAATCTGTGAGTGAATATACTTGGTTTGGTTTGATGAATTCTAACATAGACATTACAAGGGAAAATGTTATCTCATGGTAGGGGTGAGGATATGTAAGGAAAATGATGATACTATGAAGAATCCTACCACTTTAGATGATATCCACATGCTTTGACCTTAAGTACGGATATTTTTTGTATAGTCATACCAGCATGCCAGCCACTATAAAAGGCTCTTATTCATTATCAAAAACCTATGTACATCCATATTAAATATACTCTGCCCAAAAATTAACTGCAACAATTTTTTTTAACTTATTCTCTTTACATTCATAGAGACCACACAGACCCTAGATAGAAACAATACTACATGGTTAGAAGTCTTGGAATTTTTCTGGAAAAGTATCAATTTAAGGTTGTAAGGTAACCTTCCATATTAAATATTAGACCATTTCTACCATTGCTACCACCAAGATCCAACCCGTTGAACCTGATGAGCCTGATGAGCCTGTGGAGGGAGAGCACCTCTTTCATTCACGAATGTGGGTGAAAGGAACTCCGCTGCACTTCATAGTTGATAGTGGTATCTAGAGAACCTCATCTCAGTGGAGATCGTCAAGCAACTATCCCTGCGATGACTTCACACCCGGAACTCTACACCATCGGATGGATCCACCAAGGGAGCGATCTTTGCGTCAACCTACAGTATCACTTGTCGTACAACATCAAGACATTAAAAGATGAGGTATTTTGTGATGTTTCTCCCCTTGAAGTTTGTGATGTTATTTTGGGACATCCTTATTTATGGAAATGTTATGCTATACATGATTCTAAGCCTCGTAGTGTTATTATTACTTTGAATAAGAAATTGTATAGGGTACCCGAGGTAGTCCCACCTAGTGCCATTTCCTTGATCATTTCCAAGAAATGCAGGAAGGTCATCTCTCATATTGGAAAGTTTGTCTTCTTTGTGATTTTCTCTTGGATTGAGATAAATATTGTAGCCACATCCACAACCGACCTCTTCACACACAAAAATAAAGTGGACAAGGTCATGGAAGAATACAAAGACACATTATCCTCACCTACTGGGGTACCTCTACACTGTCAAGTCAAGCATTCCATCGATATGAACCTCATTGTACCACTACCCAATGGAATAGTCTATAGTCTCTCTCTATTAGAAAACGAGGATATCCATCGTCAGATCTAAGAACTATTCCACAAGGGGCACATTCGACCCAACTCAACGCCTTGTGGTAGCCTGATTGTGCTTGTGTAGAAGAAAGATGGGACCTGGTGACTCTGCATTGATTACTGGGCCCTAAATAAAATCATATTCAGGAACCTATACCTGATTCCCCAAATAAATGATCTCCTTGATCAACTCAAGGGAGCCAAATACTTCAATAAGATTGATTTGAAGTCTGGCTACCATCAGGTCCCAATAGAGAAAACAGATGTATGGAAGATTTCCTTCAAGTCAAAAGAAGGTATTTTTGAATGGTTGGTCATGCCCTTTGGTTTGAAAAGTGCCCCAACAAATTTCATGAGGTTGATCAATGATATCTTGTGTCCTTTCACCAATTATTTTGTAGTGCTGTGCCTGAATGACATCCTCATCTATAATAAGATTTGGGAGGAACACTTTCAACACATTCAATAGGTTCTGCACACTCTGCAACAACACAAACTATATGGTGTAGCATCCCCAATATCCAATTGGGCTATGCCACGTAAAATTTTTGAACTGTATACAAAATTAAATGTACAAAAACTCAGCAAATGCATAGATTCATATAGAATAATGATAAAAATACACATGCAACACACACAGGAAAAAACCATAAAAATAAGCACATACATAAAAATGCAGCATGTAATTTAACACACAATTACACATGGCCTTTCAGGAACTCATTTTTCTCCACTTGTAAATTGTTCCCTCCCCATAGGAACTTAGGATAACATAAAGTTATATCCATACCTTAGACTTTAGGAATAATAATATAATATTTTTTTGGGATTAATCCCTCTATCTTATCCCCCTTTACCTTCCTAGTGGAGTTTATTCCCCCATACTCTTGTACATGGTTGGTCTGCCGTAGTGATGTGGTTTTAATTAATATTTGCACGTGAATACACTTACATTTACATTACAGATATATTGTCCTTTATGCATCGTGGCTCACCAACCGAAGTACATTTGTATTTAAATTTACAGTTGGGGTTTTTCCTAGGGGTATTACATTCCCCTCCCCCTTATTTATGCACTATCCTCAGTGCAATATATACACATTTACCACCAAAATTTCAAAAATCCTAAAAACGATGCGGGTATTCTGCACTCATAACATCCTCGTCCTCCTAAGTTGCATCTTGAGGACCGTACCAGGTCCATTGGACCTTTACTCTCTCCATGGCTCGATTATGGAACTGCTTGATCTTACGATCTAGTATGCACACTGTATGCACTTGAAAGACATTGCCTTTCTCCACCTAAATCACATTCTAATCAATGACATGCTTAGCATCAGGTATATACTTTTTGAGCAATGATACATGAAATACATTATGAATAGACATTGATGTAGGAAAGGAAATCATGTATGCTATAGGCCCAATCCTCTCTAGGCCAACTTTGAACAATTTCCCAACTTCAGGAAACTTCTATTGGCCTTTACTTTCAAGAATACATGGTCACCCACTTTAAATTCCCTGTGAGTTATGCCCTTATCAACATAGATTTTCTTCATGTCTTGAGCATCCTTTAAATTCTGTTTTATTTTCAACATTTTCTCTTCCATTTCCTTGAGTAAATATGGACTAACCACGGCTCTATCTGTTGGGTTGTCCCAACTTACCGATGTATTGTACTTTCTACCAAAAAGTCACTCAAATGGGCTTATCTTTAGAGATGCTTGGTACCCATTGTTAAAAGAAAAATCTACTAAGTGTAGGTAGTCTTCCCATTTTGATGGTTTATCCATCACATACATCCTCAACATATCCTCAATCACTTGATTCACCCTCTCTATTTGTCCATCTGATTCTGGATGATAAGTTGTGCTAAAATTCAAATTTGTTCCAAATCCCTTAAATAATCCTTTCCAAAAATTTGATGTAAATTTTAGATCTATGTCAAACACAATTGTCTTGGGTATACCATGTAGTCGAGCAATTTATCTCATATAAATATCAACAATTGGCTACCTCGTGAGTGAGCTTTACTGGAATAAAATGGGCAGATTTAGTAAGCTTATCCACCACTACCATGATAGAATCATGTTGCTTGTTTGTTCTAGGAAGATTGGTGATGAAATCCATTGTTACAACTTCCCATTTTCACTCATGAATGGGTAATGGTTTTAGTAAACCAGCTGGGTGTCTATGCTCAACCTTGACCTTTTGACACTCCAAGCATTTGGAATAAAATCAAAAACTTCTTTCTTCATTCCTGACCAATAATATTGGCTCTTGACAACTGCAATAGTTTTTTGATAACCTGGGTTCCCATCATAAGGTACATTATGCATTTATCTTAATATCAAAATTTTCAATTACTGGGAATTTGGAACATAAATTATGCCCATGTACATAAGAATTTCATCATTTGCTAGCTTATAGTCTTCAATTTTCTACTGCAAAACACCTTGTTGTAATTTTGTTAATATTTTCATGTATTGCAAATCTGATTTTCCATCCTCTAAGATTATGTTTTTCAAATATGATTGGTACATGATAATGGTTGTAGCATTCAACTCATGCACCCTTTTGCTAAGTGCATCATCCACCTTGTTCTCTTTCCCTTTGATATGATTTATATCAAAGTTATATTCACTGAGAAATTCTAACCACCTTCTTTGCCTAACATTTAAAGTTGGTTGTCCAAATAAATATTTCAAACCATTATGGTCTATCCTCAACTCCAACCTTTTCCCCATGAGGTAGTGTCTCCACATATTCAAGGCATGCACTATGACTGCCAACTCCAAATCATGAGTAGCATAGTGCCTTTCATGCTCCTTCAACTTCCTTGATTCATAGCATACAACATACCCATTTTGACTGAGGACTCCACCAAGCCCTTCCTTACATGCATCAGTCCATACAATGAAGTCTTCCTTTGGATAAAAAAACCTTAGTATTGGAGAAATTGTTAATAACCACCTCAAGTGTTGGAAACTCTTTTCACAATCCACTGTACACAGAAACTTCACCCCCTTCTTTTGCAAAGAAGTGATTGGGTGTGAAATCTTTGAGAATCCTTCAATAAATCTCCTATAGTAGCCTGCAAGGGTCATGAATGATCTAACCTTTGTCACATTCTTTGGTGTTGACCATCCTCTAATGGCCTCAATCTTTTTAGGATCCACTGCTATCCCTTCCTCTGAAATGATATGTCCCAAATAATGAATTTTCTTATGATAAAATGAGCACTTGCTCAATTTGGAATATAATTGATGCTCCCTTAATACATGTAATACCATCTTCAAGTGTTGTTCCTTCTCTTCCTATGACTTAGACTATATAAGAATATCATCTAAAAATAAAATGACAAACTTATCTAAGTATTCTATGATAATACCATTCATTAAACACATGAAGACAACTGGTGCGTTTGATAACCCAAATGGCACCACTGTGAACTCATAATCCCCATACCTTGTTTTGAAACCAGTCTTGCTGATGTTTTATTCTTTAATCCTTACCTGATGATAACCTAACTTGAGATCAATCTTGGATAATATTTTTTCATGTTTCAACTGATCAAAGAGGTCATTAATCCTTGGAAGAGGATACTTATTCTTCATAGTTACCTTGTTGAACTTCCTGAAGTCAATGCAAAGTATCAATGTTCCATCCTTTTTCTTCACAAATAATATTGGGGCACCCCAAGGTGACACACTTGGGCATATATACCCCTTCTTCATAAGGTATTCAATTTTCATTTTCAATTCCTTCAATTCTAGTGTACTCATCCTATTAGGGGTCTTGGATATTGGAGATGCTCCAGGAATCAGATTAATGGAGAAATCAAAGTCTCTTTTAGGGGGTAATAATGGTATTTATTTAAATACATATTCATACTCTTTTAGGACTATATAATCTTCAATATTTGACACCTTATCTTTAGGTGTCTCTTCCATATGTGCTGCAAATATTTGACACCCTTTCTTGTAACTTTTCTTTAGCTGCAATGATGAAATTTCTCTAACAATTACTGCCCTAGGAATTCCCTATACTTTCGTTAGTTTCCCTTCCTCATCCAAACAAGTAAATTCCTTATTATAATAGTCTAGGATATCATGGTGTTGGTGCAACCAATCCATACCAATTAGACAGTCATAGGAATCTAAAGGTATGATGTTCAAATCTTCCTTGGTGCTCAGTCCATTCATGTCCATTGGACATGCCTTAACCATCTCATTGATTTTTCTTTTAGCTTCGATATGCAGATGCACCAACCAAGATTTTCCAAATTTTCTTCTTGGAAAATGCAATATTTCCACCATCTTAGGATCTATATAACTATGACTAGCTCCTGAATCAATTAAAATAACAATGGTTTGGTTGTTGATCTTACCTTCCACTTCAATCATATGTGATTGAAACTCAACTTGCTTGTTGTCTAGGGATGCATAGATCCTAGCTACATTTCTACCCATGTCTTCCACTATATCAGCTTGTTGTACATTGTGAAAAATCCTTAGTTTTTCACCTTTGTGAGGACAATCTCTATACATATGATCTCCCCCACAACCCCAACATTGAATAGGTGGTTGCCTTGGTCTTTGACCCCCTGTCTCAATCATTCTAGGTTCTCTAGAATATGGATTTCCCTGAGGATTATTTCTGAAGGATGGTGGCTTAGTCCCCTTTTTCCTCCGTTCCATCTTGCTTTTCTTCTTGTCTTCCCAAACATTTTAGAAAGTTGGCCTTCCTTTACGTTGATCATAAAGTAATTTATCTCACCTTATGGTCTCCTCTAATGCTTTGGGATCATCATATTGTATCTTGTCACTGATAGATGATGGGGGGCCACTCAAATACCTTTGAATCTTAATTAGATCTTCCTTGATGAAAGAAATATACTTTAACAGTTCTAAAAACCTTATTTCATATTCATCTATGGACATACTTCCAAGCTTGAGTTCAAAGAAATCCTTCATTTTCTTGTCATAGTATCTCTTATTCAAGTATTTCTCTTGAAAATACCTCTTGAATTCCTTCCAAGTAACATTTTTCTCATCAATGTGTTACACCTGCACAAATTTGTCCCACCACATGGATTCCTTTCCCTTGAGTTGATAGATGGAAATTCTTCCTTCTGCATGTGAAGAGTAATTATGTAATTGAAAATACTTCCTCATGCATAACATCCATGTCTTTGCATATTCATCCTTCTTGTTCTCACCATCAAATGAAGGAGGCTTGATTTTGTTCATTTCTCCTTCTAGCTCACCCACCCTAGACCTCTTCTTATGTTTCCTGATAGGGGATGGACTTGAACTTCTATGTTCTCTCCTAGTGGAATGCCTTGGGGAGTGATGGTTATGTTTTCCAACACTTTTTTGTTTTTCTCCTCTCATCATGAGACCCATGACTTCCTCATTTGCTTGAGTCATTCTCCTTATCCATCTTTTTTTCTATTATTTCCAATCTCTGCATTAACTTTTTGTTGAATACCTCCTACTGCTCCTTGGCTTTCATAAGCCTTTCATTATCAGATTTATAACTTTGGACATCCTTTTTCAAATTTTAATGGTCTCTACCAAGTTCATGCTTTCTTCCTTTCCTTCTCCATGTCCATTTGAGTTTGTACCTTCATTACCCATATTGACATACATCCCTTTGATCTCATCTTATTGGATATAATACCCCTGTGTATCTTCCATGATTTTGAATGCTGTGTTGATTCTGTTTGGATCTAATTGTTGTTATCTCTACAAAATGTGCAACCAACAAAACCTGTTAGGCTAATTGATTTAACAATTTCATGAAATTATGTACAATTCTGGTTCAATAAAGCATCAGAATTACTTCTTCTAATTTACTAAAAAATCAACTGCCTAGATCGATTTTCTAGGTGAATAGTTATATTCTACTATCCAAGACCTTTCCAACACCTGCTTCCATGTTCAATTCTGAGTCTTGAGCAAAACGTTATGGTTATTTGAAAATTTCCCTTTCTGCGAGGGAAATACTTGTATAGGTGGTATTTTCTGGAGCCAAATTAGCTCTTGGACCCATGATGGATCCTCTCATAATGTACATAGACCCTTTTTATTTCTTTATGCAGGTCTAACAAAACCCATAGGCGCTTTACTTTAAGCCCCTTTCACCTAGAATCACAACTACAGGCACTAGCCCCTTTTCTTCGGCGTAAATCTCATGTGACCACGTGATAGAACCAAGAACTCAACTAAAAGGTGCTATCCGGAGCTCTGGAACTTCGACGCTCTGTAAAATATCACTTTTTCAACACTACGATCTCTCGGAATGGTTACCAACCAAATACGGTCATAAAGTGACTTTGATCAGTGGGTGTAGGTATTCTCCCATGTTTTCCTTTCTCCAAAATCTTACGACCATATATGGTGGATGGAGAGGATTCTCTTCCCTCCTCCATGATCTATGGTGGAGATTCACTTCAGGACTTTAGGCTTTGGGAGTTTCCACGACTCCATGACTCTAATCTCTTGGACTGTCAAACTGGAAAACTATCAAAGATTTCTGGGATCAATGGTCCACACTTTGATCATTGATCAACAACTGAGATCAAATACAAGACTTTGGGACTTCACGCTTCAGGAGTTTCCATGACTCCAACCTGCAAATCTCTCAGACTGTAGAAATGATGAACTCCCGAAGTGTCTAAGGATCAACGGTCCACACTCTTCTCTTTGATATAGGACTGAGATCAAATCCAAGAATTTTGGACTTCGGGCTTCAAGATTTTCCACGACTCCAACCCGCAAATCTCCTAGACTGCCAAACTGGCGAACTCCTGAATGGATGCTATCCAGAGATTTGTTACTCCGGTGCTCCAGAACTTTAGGCTTTGAAATATTTAACCACAACATAATCCAAGTTTTCCAAATGCTGAATTGGAGAAATCCTAGATGGATACTATCCAAAGATCCGTTACTCCAACGATCCATAATTTGAGCTTTGAAATATTTACCCACAACACACTCCACGTTTCCCAAACATTGAACTGGTGAACTCCCAAATAGATGCTATCCAGAGCTTCATTACTTCGATGCTCTAGAACTTAAGGATTTTGAATATTTACCCACAACACATTCCAAATTTCTTGAATGCCGAATTGGCGAACTCCTAGAGAGTTCAGGGATTGACGGTCCATGCTTCCTACCAAGATCTACAACTAACAGGATCTTCGGGACTTCGAGACTTCAGGCTTTGAGAGTTTCTCAAATCCAACACATGCTGCCTCTTGAATGACAGAACATCGAACTAAAAATGATGACTCACACTCCTCCTTCAGGGATTTGTAGTTCCTTGATCCAAATCACCACCACACCCCCGAATAGCCAAATGCCCAAATTATGAAGGGAAAAGATCAACGGTTGAGACTTCCCAGTTGATCAATAGTGGGGATTAACTTCGGTACTTCAGAGCTTCAGGGATTCGACCACTTTCCAACGACTACCTCTGAATCTCTCAGATAGATTAATGTCAAAGGCTACCAATCAATGGCCCCCACTTCACTCTGATATATACGAGTGATATATGTTTCGAAACTTTGGGCTTCAGGGATTTCTCCTCCTAGCAATACAAGAAATAAAATCTCCCAGAGTGTCGAAAAGTTGAACCATGAGATCTACGACTCAGATTCCATGATGGGATATATGACTGAGATCCACTCCACTTTGGCCAATAATTATGGCACAAGAACCTTGACCGAAGACCCTTTTTCTCCCTCGCTTAGATCGAACATCTAGGATATGATCTCCTCTGCTTCTCTCCAACGAAGGATTTATCTCTTTTGCAGGGTTGACTCCTTGGCCTTTTCTTTCTTTCTTGAACCACTACACCTCTTGATATTTTGAACACAATCAAAGTGTGCTCTCATATCCCTCTTGGAACCCATGGACGCACTATAACTTGAAAATTTGGCCATTTCGAAATCAATTCTTTGTGAAATTTCACTTCAATTTCAACTTGCTTGGCCCATCCAGGCTTAGTGTTGGAAACTAGAGCTCTGATACCATGTTGTAGCATCCCCAACATCCAAATTGGCTATTCCACGTAAAAAAATTTAACTGTATACAAAATTAAACGTACAAAAACTCGACAAATGCACAAATTCATACAAAATAATAATAAAAATACACATACAACACACACAGGAAAAACCAATAAAAATAAACACATACATAATAATGCAACATGTAATTTAACACCCAATTGATACTTATCTTGGTAAAAATATCACCAACTATGTGCAGACCTTCCACGTTTCTCCCAGCCTTATACCACACTGCTCAAAACTCTCAACAGTGGGCCACCCCTGAGCTAGGACTAAGCTCCACTTGGGTAAAGGAATTCCTAACTAGGCTGATGTATCTCAGATAGCAAGAAAAAATTCCTCACATGTGCCAAATCAAACTAACATCCTACAATCCATCATTCCCCACATGCCTGTCCCACCCCAGGAAGTGTTCCCCTTCTCTGCTTAATAGTCCTTCGACTGCCCCACTTCCTTTTTGGGGCTTTAGCAACATGCTGGATAGGAAGTTTCAGAGCCATGTAGCTACATTTGGGCACCTTCAGGAAATCAATTCCCAACAATTCTCTCAACTAGAGATAATTCCTCATGGGCCTGACAACCTATCTCTTCAATATCCCACGGGCTTGACAACCCGCTTCTTTCATCCAACTATTTAGTTAACCAGGACATGCACGAATATGGTACTGGTTCGGGTAAGGTACAGGTGCCGTATTAGTAACAGAAAGGTATGAAGTACAACTAAAGGAGTGTGTGAAAGAATGGAGGAATGATGGAATGATGGGAAAATGTAATAACTTCCCCCACATCTATGTGCATACCCCCTTCATGACACATAGCCTTCTAGGAACTCATTTTTCTCCACTTGTAAATTGCTCCCTCCCCATAGGAACTTAGGATAACATAAAGTTATATCCATACCTTATAATTTATGAATAATCATATAATATTCCTTTGGGATTAATCCCTCTAGCTTATCCCCTTCCTAGACTCTTAGCCCCCTTTCCCTTCCTAGTGGAGTTTAGTACCCCATACTGTTAAGAACCAAATATCAATATAGCATAGAAAAACCTTAGAATAAGTACTCAATGCCTTGAAAAAGAGAGAAATTGAGATAATATGCCTCTTAGAGGGGGCAACCTCCTTATGCCCACATAAATGTACAATTCCAAGATGATTCCAAATGAAAATGTCTCCATGGTATATATAGGAGACTAGGAGGTACAATTACAACTAATGGAATAAAGCCGACATAAATAAAATAACATTACTAATGTAATATGCCCCAATTAAGGGGTAATGAGCCAATATTA
>JZKD02S1036740.1:774576-830457 GCA_000966675.3 Picea glauca | reverse complement strand
ACAACAAATTTTAATGGATATGTTCCGTTTTGATTGTAATTGCAACAGCCTGTTCATTTTGACAATTGAATAAAACGATATGAATTTCACACAGCTGTAACCAATCGATTGTGATTATCATATCTATTTTTGATTACATCATATGATTGGCTTGTTATTGCATTTGGATACGAAACAGTATGATTACTATTTGCCCTGATTTTATGATAACTAAAAAAAGAGCATTCTTTACTCTGTTCTGATTGCATTTCTTTTGATATGATTTGATTCATTAGTAATTTCGTTTTTGAGGATTATTAAGAAATGGTTTGATTTGATTTGATTGAGATCTGATCCTGTTTGCTATTTTTGACTAGCTACAGAATCAACTGATTCTGTAGCTAAGTCTGTAAAGTCAATTTTTTATTGTTTTCCTAATAAAATATCCTTCTAATTTGATCTTTGTGTTCTGTTGCAGGAAAATTCGAATTGGCAATAGATATGATGAGTAGTTAGGGGATGTCTTACAGATTCTACTTGCATTTTATTTCCTTAGTTTAGATGATTTTGGGATATTTCCCAGATTGTGTAAAACTGTTTGATATTATCCACAAGGAAGTTTTACCTTGTGAAGAAACCTATATATACTTATGATTTTTGTAATAATGATCATCCTCATTCATGAGAGAACAAGGATATGTAATTCTGATACAAACTGGAGCAGAATTGATGTTTTGTCATAGCTTTTGCTTTTCAATATATCAACACTTTGTTTCATGTTTTATATATCACTTTGCTTATGGTTTATGACTACTTTAGCTATCTAAATCAAATGCAAATGATATAATTTTATTACTGTTATGCATATCCTGTCTCTTCCAAATAGATAAAAGACATAACAATTGTTGATTCATTTTGTGAATGATAGCTTTGTCTTCTTCATAGATTGAATTGTTATATATAAGTTTTCTGCATAACAGGTCTCCCTTATTGCAGGAATTTATAATCAGAAGATTGTTATGATTTTCTTTTATGTCTTGTTTGTCCTGTAAAACACTTCAAGAAGCAGCATAGCTGATCGTTTGTGAGAAGTTTAAGGACTAAATGGTGTGAATTTCTTCCTCCAACCAGTTTAAGAAGTCATCATACACAGGGCAGATTTGGAGCGTTTCCAGGTCAATTAGTTTGTTGTTTACTGTTTCGATTAAGTAGTTTAATTTAGATATAATATTAATTAGATTTATATTAGATTGTTTAATTTCAGTAAACATATTAGATTGTTTAATTTCAGTAGTTTTTATTTCCTTTTCATAAATATAAAAATAAAAAAAGAGATTCTTGGCTGTCTTAGGGCAGAGAACACATGAGTTTTGCAGGTTTTAAACAAATCTGTAGATTGTTTATAATGTATATTTGTGAATAAGTAATATTGTAGCTGATAATTAGATAGTTGATTTGAGTTATTACAAGAGTAATTTATAGTTTGTAGATAGAATAGTTAGAGTAGTTTGCTTTTAATATATTAGTTCTTTTTCTTTGTTTTATTAGTCTCTAGTTTCCTTTAGTTATATTACTTAGCTCAGATCATTTCTCTCTTTGGCTTTCATAGAAGACCTTAGAGCGGCCAACGGAGCCGTTAAACTCGTCAGGGTGGTCCATTCCAAACGGTTTGGGTTATTTAGACAACCCCGGACCGGTTCCAATCTCCCAGTTGACGGACGATCAATTTCTCCTGTCAACAGGTGGCATGTTGACCAAGTATCACTTTTCAACCTTGATTTTGAGGTGGTTCTGCTAGAAAATATTTCTTCTGTTGTATATCCAAAGTTTCAGCCCTTATGGGTATGAAAATTTATTTTTTGTAGTTCTCTGATATTTCTTCTCTGCAATGCCATAGGTCTGATCAAAATTGGTTGTGCCAAGTGGAATTTATGGTAACTTCCCCACAACTTGTTGATTTTTGGCCTTTCCAGTAGATGTCATTTGTATAGTGTTCCCCACACAAAATAATTGATATAAATTCTAAAACTCATACTAGAAATACTATTGATTGTCCACTATCTAATGCAACTAGTCTCACCCAATTTGGATACTCTAGGAAGAAGTTATGATTGTTTTACCTAGAACACCTTCTTGACACTAGTCAATAGGACTAGTCCGATACCCTATCTTCCACAGGGTGTATATACAAATATAAGAAGACCCAGAAGCTGAAATGTTTACCAAAGATACCTTACTAATTTCTGGGAATATCCTCTGAAGTTCATGGTCTTAAACATTATAGAAAAAAATTTATAGCGAAAATTCCACAATGACTCAGTTCAGGATGATTCTAGAACCCTATGTTGCATAGGTTGTATCTCTAAAATTATAAGGCCTCGGGAGATAAAATTTTAACCCAACGTACCTTGATCCATCTACTAAATATCCTCCAAGCTGTTCCTTCTTAAACATTGTAGAAAAAACGTTATAGAAAAAATTACATGGTGTCTCAGATGTAGCAGCGAAACCCTAAGACCTTGAGCTCTGATACCATATGTTAAGAACCAAATATCAATATAGCATAGAAAAACATTAGAATAAGTACTCAACACCTTGAAAAAGAGATAAACTCATATAATAAGCCTCTTCAAGGGGGAAACCTCCTCATGGCCACATAAATGTACAATTCCAAGATGATTCCAAATGAAAATGTCTCCTTAGTATATATAGGAGACTAGGAGGTATAATTAGAACCAATGGAATAAATCCAACATAAATAAAATAACATTACTAATGTAATATGCCCCAATTAAGGGGTAATGAGCCAATATTAGGGCTTAACACATACTCTTTTACATTGTTGGTTTGCCACAGTGATGTGTTTTTCATTAATATTTGCATGTGAATACATTTACATTTACATTACATATATATTGTCCTTTCTGCATCCTGGCTCATAAACCTAAGTACATTTATATTTACATTTATAGTTGGGGTTTGAACTAGGGGTATTACATATGCCAACTTGGAAAAATGCTCCTTCATCATGGAAAATCCACTACCTAGGCTACATTGTTGATCTGCATGGTGTGCAGCCATCCCCTACCATGCTCAGTGAGCTCTGGAGCTTCTTAGGCCTTGCCAATTTCTATCGCAGGTTTGTGTTGGGATTATCCTATATTTCATGGGCCCTTAGCCAAATAACTAGAGGTGGTGGTAAGGAAAAATTTGTGTGGGGCATATCCCAATAAACAATGTTTGATGATCTGAATCAGTTCTTGTGCTCTGCCCTAGTGATTTCATTACCTGACCTACAACAATGTTTTGAGACTGAGATAGATTCTTCAAACTATATTGTGGGTGCAGTCATCACTCAACACAACAACCTCGTGGCCTATCATTGTGAAACACTAGCAGATGTCATTCATAAGTACCTTACTTATGAAAAATAAATGTAATCCATTGTGAAAGCCTGCCACTAGTGGAGGCATTACATTCTTGAAAAGGAGACAATCATCCACATCGATCATAAGTTGCTACAGTTCATGTAGAAACAAGGGAAATTGCAGAATGATTGCCATCATAAAAATTCCATGTATTTGCAACAATTCCACCTCAACATCAACTATAAAACATGAAGTACCAACCGAGTCGTTGATTTCCTCAATCAAACTCCATTCACAATACTCACCATAGTGATTTATTCTTGCTACTATGAGACCTTCAGATGGCCCCACCTCTATGAGATGGATCCTGACTTCGCCAACACCTACTAGATGTTGGGTGCAAAAACAACTATCACCAATTTCCATCTTCAAGATGGTTTGTTGTGCCATCTGGTCCATCTATATGTTCCATCAAGCAAGTGAGCAAAGATGATTTGGGAATCCCACTACAGTTAGGTGGCAATACACTTCGGCATGGAAAAGACAGTGGCAATGTTGCAGCAACATTTCTACTAGTTGAAACTTCAACAAGATGTCAACAAGTATATCTAGTCCTGCACTTCTTGCGTTATTTCCAAACCAACCATTAAGAAACAAATCATGTACACTCCTCTGCCTACTCCTGACAGACCCTGAGAATCCATCTCAATGGACTATATGTCAAGCATTTCGTTCACCAAGTGGGGAAATGAATGTTTTTTTGTGGTTGTTGATCGATTTTCCAAGATGGATATTCTGGCTGCCTGCAAGAAGAGAATCACAACAGAGGCTACTGCCATGATCTTCTTCAATCAAGTGTGGGGTCCACTTTGGGATCCCACAAACCATTATCTCATATCGGGACAAACGTTTTCTCAACACATTTTGGTCGAGCCTCTAGTCACTGCTCGACAACAACCTCACCGAGTCCATTTCCTTCCACCCCCAGATGGATGGCCAAACTAAGGTTGTCAACCGAATGATCATGCACATCCTGTGCATGTAAAATTCCAAGCACCCGCACACCAAGGATGAGAGTCTTTTCTATGTTCAACACAGCTACAACAGAGACATACATAGCTCAACCTACCACAACCCATTTCAGGTGGGGTTGGGATTTCAACCATTGGGTCCCATGGATGTTGAACTACCCCTTACGGCCACCCAGGCAGACTTGTCGCATGCTTCGACTAGAGTTGGCAAAGCCACCTAGTTCATTGAGTTGATCCAACACATCTTCCAATTGGTTCAAGATATTTTACAAAAGTCCAATGCCAAGTACAAGCAACACCATGATCAACATCGAGTGCCATACCAGTTTTAGGTGGGAGACAAATTTTGGTTTCACTTGCAGAAAAAACGCCTTACAGGGCCTAATCAGAAGCTTTGTCCACTTTTTTATGGACCCTACACCATACCCAAGGTTGTGGGTGACAATGATTTTGAGCTCAACCTTCCCCCATTCCTTGGCTTGCACCCAATATTCAATGTGGACCTCCTTCAACGTTATTTTCCACCATTATTGGACACATAAGAGATAACAGAACAATTGAAACCAACAGATCTCAATCATTACTAAATGGAACATGAATCCACTGATCAAATTGTGGACACATAGGTAAAGGACACTCGATAGCAAAGGATGCAACTTTATCGGGTTATCAAAGTAGGGCAACTTCTACACCAAGGAAAGTGGCTCACCCGAGGATAAATTCAACAAACATTTCCTCATATGATGGGGAAAATCAATGCAATGGATACCATTGATTCCTAAGGGGGGAGGATTGATCCAAGAGGATCTCAATGGCCACCCACCTTGTCCAAATGGCTCAAAACAGTTCTTTGGAAACTTACTATTTTTAACAGTTTTTCGATTTCTGAACTTCTAGGGCCATTTTGAGGGCATAAACAACACTTTTTCATGATCATGCACCTCAAAGGAGCTCGTCAATGCCTTTCCAATGAGATATAATGCACCCTAAATGAATATCGTATGCAAAAATTATGACCGCGAGAAGTTGATGTACTAAATTACCCCAACAGGGCCCACATGAATTTTGGCGCTTCATCTCCTAGGGTTAGGTTTTTGGATGTCTAGGGTTTTTTCTTTCATGTTTATTATAAAATTTCCTTGAGAGCCTTATTGTATTTATCCTCTTGTGAATGATCGTAGTCGTCACATCTCTTCTCAGAGATAAGTTACCACCGTTCTAGCAAGCTTGTTTCAGCCTGCATTTTACAGTTTCAACATATTTCTTATTTAATAAAAGTCCAATTTTACTGTATCTTTGTTGTTATTCACCGTGTCTCTGTGTTAATAGTATAAATCCATCTTTTCATTTTTTTCCTCTCATAAATCCAGATCAGATACTGCCATATTAAAAAAAACATATGGAGTCTAGTTTAGGTCACCAATAATATTGAATTAGACAACTCAAATGATTATACTAAACCAATCATTGACAACACACTCACCCCATATTTATTTGTATTTAATGTTGAATCCATGGATATTAATCTATTATGCAATAGCCTAACCATGGTATCCAACACCCATTTTATTTGGATTCCAACTATGAAATGAACATCTCAACCATTGGGCTTCTAGTAAAAGACAAAATCATCATGGTGTTTTTCATACCAAAGGTTCACATTCTTTTCATCTTTTTTTTTTCAACTGGTACTTTATATTCATCAAATGATTGTATATATTCACAATATATTTTACGCACAAGAAACAATACCTATCCCGATCTACCACATCCATGTCAACATGTTTCTTTATGTGCATTTTACATATTATGTCAATAGGCACTTCCAAACAAAAGAAACTTTCCACATAAGAAACCATGTCCCTTGAAAGCCTTGGATTATGCATGGACCTAGCCTCACCCAAAGTGTCATGTTGGCCATCACAAGGCCATCCATTCCCATCTTCATTCTCATACATGTTATATGCCAAAATTGCTATATTAGTGCTTTGAACCATAACCTTTACAATAAGATGACACTAACAACCCCTTTTTTTCACAAACGATTGCATTGTATATTTTCCTGTATTGTCCTTTAGGTCATATGAGCAAGCATAATTGCATAAGAAATTGTGAAACATCAATACATATGAGAAATGATAAAGTGTTATTTTTAGGAACAACTAATCAATACACTAGTAAATTAGTTACACCTCATATTTCAAGAAAGCACTAGCCGTTGAGCTTGGGGGTTTGTTTTATCAATGAATGAAAGTACACAAAGCTTTTGGATTCATTTCTTCTCCTCTAATAAAGTGAGGAACTCTATGTAAAGGGATTTTTGAACCTAATCAATGATCAAGTTATTTCCATACACTTCAGACTAGACCAAATAGTTGCTAGAAAATATGATCTTGTCTTTAGGGTCATGCACCTCAAGCTCCATGATAGTCTTTCATTTTCCTTTCTTTCCCATTTTGTATCAATGTCTACAAACAATGTGCAAACATATTAGGAAAAATTTCTATCCATTCACAATATCTACATTTAAAGCCTTCTCATACAATTAGAAATGATAACAGTATAAATAATTCAATTTATTATCATAAACACACACTTTGCTATATTGGACTAGGGCTCCAACAGTAGGTGGCAGTAGAACAAAACCCATATTGGAGAGTGACTATAGTACATATATTATGGCTACTTATAAGAAGGGATGAGGATAAAATGAATCCTTTCTTACTTGTACATAAACTAAGATAATTTCGATTATTGATCCATCCACTAATTCACACCTTTGCACAACGATCTGTTAAGAATTCTCTCTAGCGAATGAAATTTTTTCCAAGGGTTGTTTCTAATTATTGTTAAATTAATATATGTACCTTTAACATATTTTTTCATTTGTAATTTCATCAATTTTTAGGGGCATTGCATGCAATTGGAAAAAACCAAGCATGAAATCCTCTAATAAACATTTCTAGAAAATACTGTTTTCTAAACATGTGACATTGTTCTTATTCTTGTCCATATTTGTAAATCATGTATTCAAGTTCTATAAGCACGTCATAGGATAAATATATCCTCTTAGGAAACTGCAAAATAAATCATATATAACTATAGTTGTAAATACATATATTAAGGAGAGGATATGCATCAGAACAACCATTGAATGAACTATATGCAACAAAACAACCATTGAAGGAACTATGTGATAGCTACTACTTACATAATGGATAGTTCCAAGAAGAAATCATTAGTGCTGCACCTAATTTCAACTTTGTAAGAGAAGACAATTAGTGTAGTTGAAACATATCTTGTCACTAGGATACCTACAAATTTTACACATTTTGTAACAATCTTCCAACATTCCATCAGGTGCTTGTCTCTATATGCATTAAATTAGTGCCAATGTCATATGTCCCACTAGAAGAACAATTTATTATTGGTTGTGTAGGGCCTAAAGAGTACATGTTATACAAATGCATTGTTCGATATGGTTACTGGGACGCCCATGGGGATACTGACCATTTTTAGGATCAACTTATTCTGAACCTCGAAGAGTTTATTCGTTTAGAACTAAAACATTCTTGCTCAAGTGAAAATTACTCTGCAAATGGAATAATGGTTCTTATTGGAACCCTTGTGCATGGCTTGGAGAGAATTTTAAGTTACAAAACAACAAAGGAGATAATATAGTATGTTAATCTATCCTATCTTACATCATAGACCATCCAAAGAATACATGATCTTATAGAAACTAACTCTTGTCATCTAGCTTAGAGAAAAAAAGTTTGATTTCTACTACCTAGCAGTCCTGATATTGATCTTGATGTAAAGGATGAGTTGCAGGAACTTTTTCAAGAGAGGGAAGTTGGAATTTATTTTTATATTAGGGAACTCTTATGTTAAAGAACAAAATGGCTTGTATTTTTTTAAAAAGCTTGCCATTAATGCTGCATACAATTTTCTCAAAAAAAACTATAGGGGACCTTCAGTGGCATTGCACATTTCCCATATGTCAATTTTAGAGGTTGGTATGGTTTATCTTGTTTGAGTTAGGATCTTTATACCCTGCCGCTGATTCCAAAGTATATGGACATCACCTGACAATTTTGATATCTCTCCTCGTGAGTTTGGCACAATTTACCTTATTTGTGTCAGAGTATCATTGTACCCTAATGTAATGGACCATGCACATTGATGCTGTCCAAACATCTTCTGATGCACATGGTTGTAGTACATCTTATGAAAGGAATTGGTATAGATTTACTTTAAAGGGATGGATTTAAATTTCATAGGCAGGGTTTTTATTTGAAGTCTCCTTATCATTATTACTATGATCCATAAAATATACTACAAACAAGCTATAGTTCAAACATATGGCATATATTTCTTTTGTTTGGATTTAGTCTATAGTTCTACTTGCAATTTGAAGGGAAAAATAACCAGTTCCCTTGTATGACTAGTAGAGAATTGCACACTACTTCTATTTCTCCTACTTGGCCTAGCATAGTAGTAGTTATTCCTTAACAAGTGTTTGTTTTTGGTGACCCTTAGGTGTACTGTGTTGATATTTATTCTATATTTTGTTGGTATTCTCCTTCATGTTTTTCTTTAGAAATTAGTTTCTTCGTATAACCTCCTTTTGTTAAATTATTGTAAATTATGACTTATCACTTTTGTGGGTGTTGTTTTACTTGATAACTAGAGAGATGAAGGATACAAAGACTAATAGGACTGCAACACAGGAGAATAAGAATATAAATGATGAAGCTAAGTGTGTAAAATATAATGCCAAAGATAAAAATGATCTGTTTTGTTTTCTGTTTGTGTAATGAGTATTTTTTTCTGTTCAATTCTTGGAATTTCCAGGAAGAAAACTGACCAATACAACTATCTTTCTTAATGTTCTTAATTTAGATGATACATGATTCACGGAGCAAGATAAATTTCTTATATATGACCACCTTCATGATGTAGGGGATTTTGTTTCCTTGATGCAGGTTTGTTCTGTAATGGATTATTTTCTCCTCTGATTTTTTGGTTCTTAATTATTCTCTTCTATAAAGGAGAAGAATCTACCATATTCTCACCATGATTTGGAGGTTTTCATTTGGAACTTCCAAATTTTTGATAAAAAAATAGTTGATAAAGCTCAAAGTTCAAATGGAACTCCATGCTTATTCACAAAACTATCAAAGGGAGGAGATTGCATACTTGTATTGGGTGAAAATCCAACTATGAGAAGGACCCCTGCCTTGTTACTATGTTAGAAATAGTTCACTAGAGGATGCAATTGCAAGGGATAATTATGCGCTTGACACTAAAACGTTCAATAGGTGTTATACGTTGAGATGCAATTCCAACAGTGAATAGATCTCCAAAACTTGTTAGCAAGAGTCCACTAGAAGATGCAGTTGCAGGGTGAGCATTATTCCCTTTGGATTGCTATATTTAACGAGTGTATACATTGAGATATACACCATTGAATACAATGTTGTGAGGTGTGGGTATTGATTTCCCAATTGCAGTTCATACAATGGAAGTGACCAAAGTGACACTGTGAGAAGGTCCCCAACCTTGTTAGAAAGAGTCCACTAGAGGATGCAATTGCACGGAGAGCATTATGTACTCATCACTGTAGCATTCAGTGGGTGTATAATATGAAATGCAAGTCCAACTGTGAGAAAACTCCCACCTTGTTATAAAGAGTCAACTAGAAGATGCAATTGCAAGGTGAGAATTATGAATTTGTCACAACAACATTCAATGGGTGTCTATGTCAAGATATATATCATTGAATACAATGTCACAAGGTGTTTATTGCTTTCCCAATTTTAGTATATACAATGGAAAAGACTAATTGGTTACATGACTTGAAGTTGTAGGTCAAGAGGGTGGGGTTAAAGGGAAAAGTAAAATATTGGCACGATGTGTATCCAAACTTATACACCATTGAATACAACATTATACAGTTCTTATTTCTCGCCCAAACTCAACGAGTACATTGATTACATTGAATAAAACATTCTAGGGTGCTTGTTTCTCTTCGAAACTCAATGAGTACAATGGAAGTGACTAATGGATTACATAACTATCACAGGTTGAGGGTCAAGAGGGTGGGGTTAAAGGGGAGAAATAAAGGATGCTAGTGTGCACAATGGGTGGGATCCCAATGCTGAAAGGGTTGCATTACAAACTCACAATGTGCATAGGGGGTGGTCCACCAATGACTTAAAAGATCCAATCCTAGGTGATTATTTCACAAAACATCAAAATTGTGCCATAAGTAGCATCTAGTGACTCCAAGAACCTAGAAGAACAACTAAGGGTTTATATGCATGCTTTGTTTTTTATGAAGTTCGAAACATGGTTTAGGGGTTTTGGAGTTTTTTTGTTTCCATCTCAGCAGAATTATCGATTTTTAAAAGATTGTTTGATTTGAAATAAGAAGGATCATGTGTGCACTGGAATCATTCAAGCAACTAGTATTGATTAGATTGTATCTCGTAGTTCCCATTTGTTCCAACACTAATGAGCTACGTCTCTATGGCCAACTTGTTAGTTATTTCACAAAAATTCAAGATAAAAATGGATAATTTTTTTGAATTGGGTTGCGAGAGAGGCTGCGGGATATGATCAGACGTTAATATATGTTATAAGGCCCTCATTCTCATTGTATCAATCATCTCATCATTATCAATCTATATTTTATACATTCTTTTATATTTATAATCCTACATGGATTATTGTGTTATATTCCAAGTATTTTGGATATTTCTTGTGTGAGAAAATTTTTATTCGTCTCATTGGCCATACAAACCTGTAGCAACAAAATTTGAGAAATAAAATTCCATTGAAAAAGAAAACCAAAAATAAAAGAAAGTCAATTACTAAAAATAAAATAACAAAAAAAGAAAAAGAAAAAACAAACGTGACTGGTGGAAAAATGCATGGCATAGTTAAAAGGCTCAAAATAAGAATTAAAACTAAATTACAATGGAATCACACCGGTTATTCTTATCACTAATTGCATACAAGACAACCAATATCTGGAATGGTTGTTTAGCATCAAAAAATTAGCCACATACCCACATATATTTTGTGGGATAGGTTAAAAAAAGGTTCAAACGAGATCGTGAGGCGAGGATTGCATCTGTCGGGAAAAACACCACAACATGTGTAACCAAATCGACACATGGGCAGATAGGACACGATTTGGAGAAAACACCGCCAACCATAGTGAAAATTGATATTAGTTTGAAGGTCGCATGTCCATTCCACCAATTCATTCAGTGGCTTAGTATCAACAAATTATCAAGGTAAATACATAGTTGTGGGTGTGACCTTTCAATTATAAAGGTTAAAGATAAGAATATATCTTTAATTGGTTAAACCTAATAGAATCTTAATTTGGTTAGAACCAAGATTTGATAGTGAAGAGGAAATTAAAACAATCGTAATAAGTCACTACTTTACCCTTATTGATTTAATAAGTATTAAATCAAAGAGGAGTATTTAATAGATTATTTTTGGAAATTGCGAAGTAATACTAAATTACCTTCCATTCCATTAAATTACAAGTACAAGGGAAACAAATATTTGATATTATAAAATTTGGGGTTTTTAAAGTTTTAATAAAAATTGGAAGAAATAAAATCATTTTATATTCATAAGGAGAATAGTTAATAATAATAATAAAAAAGAGAGATCTTAAGTACACCAAGGAAGGAAATACAAATTTTCAAGCTATTATCTTTTAACGAAGTTTTTGATGAAATTAAAAATGGATTTTAAAGGAACATTTTCTGGTAAAAATTGTCAAGCTAAATGCATTGGATTATTGATATTTAGAGGAAATATTCAAGAAAAAGAAATCAAAATCCACATTTGTCCAAATAAGAAGGAAAACCACATTTGTGTCGATTTGGACAATCAATTAATAATTCCAGAAACAAGTGTAATAAAAACAAAAGGCCTTTTTGGCAATAAATATGAAATCATGGACTTACAGTTGACACTTGAAGATTATAAACTTGTATCTAAATTCGAGGTTACAACTATATATAAGAAAGAGATTGATATAATTTTCAGTTCAACTTGGTTAGAGACATTTGGCAGCTTAATATTAAACTTCGAGAACTTTTTTTTGATGTTTTCCTACAAGAAGAAAAAATAACATTACATGACATCTCAATGAAGTCAAATTCAGTATCTACATCAAAAGATCTTGATCAGGTCTCAAAAATGATACTTTAGGATAATCAACAGTCAATAATTGAAATCCAAATAGATTTTGAAAACCTTGTCATAGATAAAGACACAATAATTTGTCATCTAAAGAACCATAATCAAAGCTTGGTTGCACAAATCAAGATGTTGAAGAGCAAGAAGAAATCACAAAAGGAAAAGTTAGAAAAAATCTCTAGTAAAGAAGTAACGACCAATGAAGAAATAATCCTTAAACCTATTAAAATAGAGAAGTGTTCAAATGTAAAAATATCAATTGTGGATAAAGGAATTAATACAAACCCAGTCAACCTTACAACTCAAAAGGATGCAAATCCAATTGATATAAAGATGTCTTCACATGTCGAAGTAGAAACAAGTCAAGGCTATGAAGAAGACTCAATTCCAAAAGTTAATCAATAAAAAACTACAAGTATGCAAGATAAAGATCAAGTTGCAAGGATGCCTTATAGACATCCTAATCACATAAGTCAATACTTCAACCAATCAATGTATCAACATAAACAAATGACCAATATGACAAAGAATATTACTTACACTACAAATGGTGCTCAAAGTAGAAGCTATCATGGGAGTTGAAATACATCAAGTTTTTTCCAAGAATCCTATAAACACCCAGTTCCATAGAAGATCAAATTAGGGTGGGAAGATTCCTTTACAATTCAATAATTTTGCTCAACTCTTCGAAGATCCTATTGTCCCAGGTCCTCAATGACCACTAACTCAAGAATGAAGAATCAGGGGACAATATTACAAGCCATAACAAGAGATAAATCTTCCATAAGTATGCTTTGAGGACATAGCATTTTTAAGGGGAAGGCAACGTTATGGACACAATATATAATAAATAGATGTAAATACATTATAAAATATAAATAATAATAAATAATCAATAGTTAATGATTAATAATGAAGAGACACTTTCCTCATAAAATATCATGTCTCTTCATGAAAGGGCACCTGTGCATGGGTATATAAGGCCCTCATTCTCATTATACTAATCATCTCATCATTATCAATCTATATTTTATACATTCTTTTATATTTATAGTCCTACATGGATTATTTTGTTATATTCCAAGTATTTTGGTTATTTCTTGTGTGAGTGAACTTTTGTTTGTCTGATAGTTTCTATGAATATAACAGTGAATGAACAATGAAATATAAAATAAGCTCGATGGATCGTAGGGATTCGAACTGGGATGTGTGATAGTTATTTTCCAGTGGGAGAGTTATGTTCCCATGGGAGAGAGGTTTTGGTTCTTGGATTAGGCTATAGGGGAGGACCATATCGAAGGCTCCAGAGTAGGGGAATTTGAACCTACTCTCGCTACCCTGCATTGAATCGATATGGGATGCATAGCTATGAGGAATGAAATGGGGAAAGAAGATACGAGAGGTTGAAATGACGATGGGAAGAATTAAAATATGGTAATGGTGATAGACTACGAGATGGCCTCTTGGCACCAGAGATGCCCCATCTCCCGATGCTGGGGGGAATTTTCGTAGAACGATTAGCTTACCCCCAAAGTTAAAAAGATGCATTTTTTATTTTTATTTTTTACACTTCATTAACCTCATTGTGCACTCATCACAAGGTTCCCCAACCTCCACCAGCTATATAACACCTTGATTAATTTTTATGCCTTTCTACAAGTGGACATAACTTTATCATTTGGATTTCGTTTTTAGTGCCATTTTTTTAGCTACCTGTTTTTTCAATATATTTTCAACTAAATAGACAATTTCCATTTTTGAATCCATCTTGCCTACATATTGTAATGTGGCTAGTTGAAGTGATCTCTTACTTACTAGTTCAAACTAGTTTTGATTGAAATTTCATATGAAGATTTACTACAAAGGGGACTTTATTGGGTTACCTTGGGAATGGAAATTTCCTTTATTCAACTATTCAAGAAAGCCAAATGAGACAATAAAAATGACAGAGTGCATGGATTAATCAGAATATCCATATTTGATGATCTATAGTTTCACATTCAGGGAATTGAGACCCCAGTTGTAATGTGGAAAACAATGTAAATTATGTTTGGTAAACATGACAATGAAATTAAATTCCAATAGCTTGAAAACCAATTAACTTATTTAAATCCCAAATATTTCTCTTGCATTGAATATTTTCTATATAATTTTAAAATGTTAGACCTTTACTTGTAGAATGTTGTTGGACAGTTGGTTTCCATTGATGTCAACCCTTAGAGATTGATGTCAACCCTTGGAGAAGTCTGGAAGCCCTAGAGATGTGGTTGAGATTGATGGTGAGTTAGTTGTCATTGATGGAGTGGATGATGTTAGCATATGTGTTGAGTGCATTTGATGAAGTCTACATGATGCCCCAGAGGTGTGGTTATGGTACCCGAAGTTGGTTAAGGAATATGGACATGAAGGATAGTGTAAATGCATGTAAGACACTTATAGATGGATATTCCTTGTTATTCCATCTCTGATGATAATTGGTACACCACGTGGTTCCTCACTGTTAGGGAGATATGGTATTGTGAATTTGGAAGCCCCAAAGAATGGTCAAGAAGCCCCTAGTTGGTTACAAGTCAATTAATGAATGGGTAAAGTGGTTGTGACAAGAAAGTACTAGGATCCCTAAGATTAAGGAAAGATGATACTATGCAAAAATATATAAACACCTTAAGGAATATATCATAAGGGCACACACACACACACACACACTTACATTGAATATCTATCTTGTGAGAATGTTATGGTCTAGTATTTTGGTCTATTGGTGAATCTGACAACAATTCTGAGGTAGCAGTGAAAGTGTGAGGAAAGAGTGAAAGTTTCGGAGCTGCAGACTGCTAGGTTTTTTTCGTAACCCTAATTTTTTAGGCCCTTGTGGATCAACCTGAGGGTGTCACGTGAGGTACCCATGCGGGTTTCCTAAGTGACATCATGTGAGGCCCCGCATGATAGGGAGTCTTAGTCCTGCGAGGCTAAGGAAACGTTTTGGGAAATGTTGGTACCAGGCTGTTGAAGGTTGTGGAAGAGTTACATGTCAGTGTTATAGTATAACAAGTCAACTATAGGTCACAGGTATGCTTATGTGATTACATATTATTCTTGGTGATGGTATGCTACATGCTTGAGAGGTATGTCTTGTTGATGCATGGTACAACTTGGTGATATTGGTATGGTACATAAAGTAGTGATACATATTGGTTGTATTGGTATATTTTTATCTAGTTTGGTTACATGGTGATGATGCTATGGTACATGCCTGAGGCTTATTCTTGGTATACTATTGAAGCATTGGCACATGGTTTATGGTTGGCATTGATACATTGTTGAGGATTACACTTGGTATATGAAAACACATGCATGTGATACATCTCTTGGTTATGTTGGTATTTGGTTGAGGTACACCAATGATGATACTTTCTTGATATATCCTATGGTACTCGGTGTATGACATGATTGAGTGATATGGTATATGGTTGAGATACATTGTCAGTACATGGTATGGTATAGGTGTTAATATACATTGTTGATGTGCATGGTTGATACATGTTATGGTTACATGATTGGTACTTGGTATGGTGTTGATGTACATGGTTGATGATTGAGACATATGATACAGGTTATGGTGCATGGTCGATGCACGGTTTGGTATAGATGTTGGTGCATGGTTGATGCACTTGATGTGAACATAGTTACCAACTTAACGAAAACTCTACAGAGTTCACGTTTTTTGGGGGGTCATATTTTTTACCCCGTTTTTAAAAATGGTGCTAACGGTAGCACCCCCCCACCCTTTTTAGGTGGTTTTTTGATATTTTAAATTTTCTGATACATAATGTTTCCACATTATTTTTTTAAATGCTTGTTTTTCATCTATTTTCAAAATTTCATTTTTTTTTTATTAATTTTTTTTATCCAAGTGTGTTTTTAGTCATTTTTCGTTTCTTTCAATCTTAAAAATATTTTTTACCATTTATTTTTTTGAAACTAAGATTTTTCATCTCCTTAATTAATTTAAGGTTCCATACTTTTTAAATATAGTGGAAAATATCATTTTTAACACATTTTTTACATTTACTTCAACACATAGAAAATCATTATAGTTAAATAAAACTATTTTTTAATATTTAGCAAAAAAATATAATTTAAATTTTTTTGGTAAATTAAAAACTTAAAAAAACTACGAAAAATAAAAGAATTGAAATTAAAAAAAGTGTAAAAAAAATAAAAATTATATAATAAAAAACAAATCAAAGAAAAACTTAAAAAACTAAAGAGGAAAAAAAAACAAAAAAATATAAAATATATATAAACTAAGTTAAAAAGAGTAAAAAAACAAATTTATGACCCAAAAACTTTTAAAAAGTTTAAAAACTCTCTCTCTCTATATATATATATATATATATATATTTCAATTTGTAATGAAATTTGTATTTGGAATTAAATTGTTGTTTTTGAGGATTTTTTTTTTGAATATATATATATTTTAATTTATTGTTTTAGAGGGAAATTTTAAATTCTTTTCATTTCTGTTTAGTTTTTTTTTTCAACTTGTTTTTAATGTTTTTTTTTTTGTTTTTTTTTTTAAATTTGAGTTTTGAATACATTTTTTTAAATCTATTTTTTTGTTTATTTCTACTATTTGTTTTTAATTTTTATTTTTTAATGTAAATTAAAAAAAGAAGAAGTTAGTAAACAAATTTTCAAGTGATCATTTACGGTCCAATTTTGGGTTTTTTATTTGCATAGGGATTTGTTGTCAAGGCCATAGTTTCAATTAGGTCCTAATTAGCTATAATTTTAACATTTAGATTTTATTTTTCTTTAGGTAGTCTCACTTTTTAATTTAGGTGTTGATTTTAAGGTTTTTCTGAGCAAATATTTGATTTTTTAAGCCCATGCTTGAAAACAGTTGTAATTTTGACCCGATTAGAAAAAGTGGTGCTATTGGTAGCACCACTTTTTGATTTGGGGGTTGTTTTTGATGTTTTTTTATGCAACAATATGGATTTTAAGGGCTAGAGTTCTCATTTTAAGGTCATAGTTCTCGTTAAGTTGGTAACTTTGTTTGTGGTATAGGTTGTGGTACATGGTTGATGTTTGGTATGGTACAAGTTGATGGTTTGGTACATGCTTTGGTACATGGTGGAGACACATATCTTGTGCTGATACGTTGGTGATATTCATACATGCTTGGTAGAGGCATGTGATGGTTGAGAGGTGTCCTTGGTATATGATCCATATGAGAGGATCTCGTTGAGTATCAATGATAGTGATAGGTTGACAATGATAGTGACAGGTTCATAGGTTATAGGTTGATGTGACAATGGTAGTGTATGTGGTAGTGACAAATTGGTCTACACTTATATTTCAAGGTGACAAGACGAGGCAAGGAAAGGGGGTTATATCCTCCTTTCGGTTGGAGCCAGAGAATCAGGGAGTTGGAGCTTGAGAATCAAGGGGTTGTATCCTCCTTCTGGTTGGAGCCATAGAATTCAGGGAGTTATAGATTCTTTCAGGTTGGAGCCTATAAATAGGGGGTGGTATCCTCCTTCCAGTTGCGACTGGAGAATTGGGAAGTTGGTGCTTCCAATGAATGTATTCTTTAACATATAAGAAAACATTCTATGGTTTTCTCCCATTTGGGTTTCCATGTAAATTCTAGTGTACTATGTACTTGATGCGACCTTGTTGATGTGATGTTTCTTATGTTTATATGCTCATGATACACTGATGATATATTGATGATTAAGTTTAATATTACATATTGTGGATAAAAGTGGTAAATGTACTCATACTGATTGACCCCCCCCTCCTCAGTATTCTAAAAAATGTAAGATAAAGAAGGAATACAACCAACTTATGTGTGCCATCCTTGCTAAGTTTGACAATTCCTATTTTGTTTTTGTATCTACTTTTCACTTCCCCAAAGAAACACTTATTAATTAAGCGGGTACTTATGAAAAACCCTCCTTTAAATAATTTTGTGCTTCTTTGATTACAAAACAAGATAAATTCTTTCACCTTGGATTGATCAACACTATAGCTACAACTAACAAAATATTTAGTAGAACAATAGAAGTAAGGCCTCTAGTATCCAAAGAAGTAACATCCTTGAAACAACAAATAAACCAAAGGTCCCAAACCCTCTCAACTAACTTCTACTTCAAATAGTGATAAAGGAACTAAATGAAAAGGCAAGAATACTAAGAGACATTTTAATTTTTGTGGGCAAGATGGTCATCCAAACTTTAAATGTTTCAATAAGATGGAAACCTTAGAAACAATAATGAAGAAAAATGACATCAATATTGATCCTCCTCCTTCTAACTCTTCTTTCCATGGACATGCACTCTTTTTTTTTCTTTCAATGTAACATCCACTTCTTTTTCTAATGAGTGGCTTATTATTTCTAGATGATATTTTTTGGATAGTTGGTTGTCATTGATGTCAACCCTGGTCAATCCTTGAAGAATCCTTGAAGCAAGTTTGGAAGAATGTAGAAGTGATGGGTGTATTTGGAGAAGTCTCCAAAGTGGTCCCCTTATGGTGTAGCTTTAAGCATGGCCCTCTTAGGAAGATGCTTTGAAGAAGTCTACAAGAAACCTAGAGGTGTGGTCATGAAGCCTGAGTTTGTTTAGGAATAAGGACTTGAATGACAGTGTAAATTATGGTAACACACTCATAGATGGATAGTCCTCATCATGTTTTTTCCTAGGGTAGGTGGTATATCACGTATATCCTCACCCTTGAGCAGTTATGAGGTCATGAAGTTGAAAGCTTCAAAGAATGGTTAAAAATCCCCTAAACACTTACAAGTCATTAATTAAAGGATAAAGTGGTTATAACAAGAAAGTACAAGTTGACCCTTAAGTAAAGGAAATAAGTCACTTGCCAAAGTATAAATACTCTTCAATAAGCCTCTCATTGTAAAACACACAACTTTATTAAATATCTTCTATGTGAGAACACTTGATCTATTTGGAGAATCTAAGGTAATGATTCTAAGGCAGGGAAAGAGTAAGGAGTGTGAAAGTTTCGAGATTGTAGAGGAGATAAAGGGTTTTATGATAAACCCTAATTTGGATGACCCTCGTGGGTCAGACTAGCATCCCGAAAGGCACCCATGTGGGTTGCTTAGTACCTGTCACGCAAGGCACTGTGTGACACTCGTCTTGGTCCAGCGAGGCTAAGATAGATCTGAGGGAGGATGCTAGTAACATGTTCTTGAGGCTCAGGAAGATCTACAAGTCTGAAATATCATGTATCGGATCAGCTATAGGTTTAAATTTATGTTAATCTGTGTGTTTTAAGGGTTGAATATTGGAAGGTTTGGCACATGCTTGAGGCATGTCTTTGTGAGTTTTGGTATATTCCATGAGGCACATATTGGATACTTGGCATATATTTTGTTGTATGGTATATGATTGAGGAATATCATGAGTGATATGGCACATGTTTGATGGTATCTCTTGGTACATGGTTTATGGATGTTGGCACATGGTTTGAGATACATCTTGGATACATGTTGGTGATGTTATGGCCATGCCTTTAGTATATTGTTGAGGCATTGGTGTATTCTTAAGGAACATATTTGGTGCTTGGTATGAGGCACATATTTGGCACATGTATGAGGTGCATTTCTTGGTGATATTGATGCATGTTTGAGGCACATCTTAATGAGGTTATGGCACATGTTTGAGGTATATGCATTGGATATTGTGGTACATGCTTGAGGCATGTTTTGGTGATGTTGTTACATGTTGAGTTACATCTTGGTGATGTTATGGTATATTGATTAGAATCATATCTTGGCTATTTTGGTATCTGGTTTGGTATATGTCATGGTGATGTTACCACATGCTTGGGGCACTTCATTGTTGATATATTATGGTACATGATTCGTGATATTGAGACACATCTTGGTGATTTTTTGGTTCATGAGTTGATGATGATATGGTACATTTCTAGAGTCACTTCTTGGTGATATTGGTACATGGTATGGTACAGGTTCTGGTTGATGTACATGGTATGGTACAGGTTTGGTACATGGTTGATGCATGATATGGTACAGGTTTTATGTGCATGGTATGGTACACGTTTTGGTACTTGGTTTATGTACATGGTATGGTGATGATTTTTGGTATCCATGTGAGTGGATTTGGTTATAGTTGGTTGATGATGGTATATGAGTGAAAAATATAGTGACAGTGACATGTTGGATGATTGGTTAATCATCAGTGACAAGTTGATGTGATAGTGGTAGTCATAGGTTGATGTGATAGTGACAGTGACAAGTGGATGTGATAGTGGTAGTCACAGGTTGATGTGACTGTGAAAATTACAAGTTGGTTGATGTATCAGTGAAAGTGGTAGTTACATGTTGATAAATGGTAGTGATTGTTTGAGTCTACACTTATATTTCAGGGTGACATGATGGGGAAATGAAAGGGGGTTGTAGCCTCCTTCTGGTTGGTGCTGGATAACTCAGGGAGTAGGAGCCTCCTTCAGGTTGGAGCTTGTAAATCAAGGGCTCATAGCCTCCTTCTAGTTGGATATAAAGAACACTAGGAGTTGGAGCTTGTAAACTAGGGGGTTGGAACCGTCTTCTAGTTGTAGCTGGATAATTCAGGGATTTTTAGCTTCCCTCAGGTTGGTGCCTGAAAATAAGGGGGTTGGTGCCTCCTTTCAGTTGGTGCTGGAGAATTGGGAAGTTGGTGCTTCTTATGAATGCATTCTTGATATATAATAAATAATTCCACTGTTTTCTCTCATTTGGGTTTCCACGTAAATTCTAGTGTACTTTGTAATTGTGGTTGTTTATTATGTTAGAATATAGAAGATGGTGTGCTCATTTTACCATTGAAGATACCCTCGTCACCCAACCATAGGCCGAAGCCTCCCTCCAATCACCTTAACCTTGTCCTGAGAATTCCTCCGGAAGCAAACCCTAGGCTAGATAGCCAAACAAAGAGCAGTGCATCTCTCCCCAAGGATAGTGCAACACAAAAGACTGATCAGATGTTCCAAACCCTAGCCAAGAGATATCCAAGACAAATACTGAAACTTGTTGCTGCTGCAGCTGCAGCTGCAACCCTCCTCCAAACCTGTCCACCAACTGTAACTACAGTGCGCACCAACTGGGAAAACTACAGTCCTGAGATGTGTCAAATGAAAAACTGGCACCCTGTATTTATAGTAATCCTGCCAGTTTACTGGGGCCGACTTCTCCTTCTGGGTATGTGTCTGTTCAGTATATTATTATTAATTCTGGCCGACTTCTTCTCTTGGAGGCTAATAGCCTAATATAAATTATATTCTTGAGTCGACAAGGCTTTTAGGGTTATTATCCAATTCATTAGGGTTTCTCTTGCTTCCCGGAGTCTTCTATTCTCATTAGGTTCACATGTAGAGGTAAATACCTCCCACAACTACCATAATTTTAACACTCCCTCCTAGCTAGAGAGGTATTTACAGGTAATGGACTTGAGCACAAAACATACCACTTACCCGGTAGCATCAATATAGTCATCTAGACTATTTCATAACTAGATCATGAGCATCACCATCACTATTAGCTGCATCATCTCTCAAAACCATACTTCATCTGAGTAATATGATGATGGATAAGTCACTCTCACCATGGAGTGATACAAGAGGAGTAAAAGCTTTGAACTGTTTTCCATCTGGAAAATCTCTGTTCATCATTCATCTGAATGATCATCTCCAATAATCTGCTGATAGTCTTGAAGGCAATTAGAACAAGGATAGAACACACCTGTGTCTATTCATAGTAGTACACAACTACAATCCAGTGGTTAACTACCACATCAAGTAACACACAAGTACTTGATCAACAATGTATAATTGCAAGCAGTGAAACACATTCACCACAATAGTCCTCATCTACTGTCATATAGTCTTCATAACAAACATCTGATAGCATCCTGCATAGAAACAATGTTATGATAAAATCTGTATCATCTGGGCCAATATTTCACTCACGTCTGTGAGATATGAAAGAATGTTTTCCACCACAGTAGTCTTCATCTGCATAGAAACAATGTTATCATAAAAACTGAATCAATTGGGCCAATCTTTCACTCATGTTTGTGAGATCTGAAAGAGTGTCTGCCCTCAGTATAGAATATCAACAATGATCATCTGGACCAATCTTTCACTCACGTCTGTGAGATATGAAAGAATGTCTGCCCTCAATATATAACATCAGTAATAATCATCTGGGACAATCTTTCACTCACATCTGTGAGGTTTAAAAGAATGTCTACCCTCAACATAGAATATCAATAATAGGCTATCTACCCCATTCTTCTCAACCAAGGAATAAGGATTGTTTCTGATTTCTGAACCCGGACCATTTCCCACCCTGGGCCATTCTTCCAACACTAAACAAAGTGTAACTTGGAGAGAATGAGTCTTCCCTCGAGAAATTATTGGACCATTCCTTACCTTGGGCCATTCCTCTGACACTAAACAAATTGTAACCTGGAGGGAATGAGTCTACCCTAAGGAATGACTGTCCTAGAATATTCCCCACCCTGGGCCATTCTTACGACACTAAACAAAGTGTAACCTGGAGAGAATGAGTCTGCCCTCGAGGAATAACTGTCCCTGATTGTTGAGCCTGGACTACTCCCCACCATGGGCCATTCCTCTGACACCAAACAAGGTGTAGCCTAGAGAGAATGAGTCTTCCCTCGAGGAGTAATTGTCTGGACCATTCCCCACCCTGGGCCATTCCTCTGACAATAAACAAAGTGTATCTTGGAAAGAATGAGTCTGCCCTCGAGGAATGTTTGTCCTGCATCAACCTCCAAATGGATGATTCTTTGAAACTTCTCACAACTTTGAACTTCGAAAGAATGACTTCCCATCGAGGCAGACCATTCTACTTGACCACTACTTAGAGTGGCTGCCAAGAAGAATGATTGTCCTATACCACTCTCCGTAATGGGAAATCACTGTCTATGATACATCAACAATCAATCTGCCTCCCATGTTAACTACAATGGGAAGCCACTGTCCGTCAGAAATCTCAATCCACTTTCCGAACAGGAAAGCATCTGTCCAATCTGGACTTTTACAAAGATAAATGCTCCCTCCTAACTGGAGAGTTATTTCAATCACAAAAATAAATGTTTGCGTACCTTCTTCTAGCTTGGAGAGTCTTCCCTTCTGATTAATAGAGTTATTTCCACGAGATCTAGATTGAGTATGCAAGTTCTTTCATCTTGAATATGGACTTTACCAAAATGTATGCTTATCTGCTCATCTGTGGAGATATGTATTGGAGAATCACTTTCTTCTTTTCGGACTTCATCATGGATAATGTAATGCTTGTACTTTAGTCTAGAACACTGTGAAGGCTTCTTGTAGATGTGAACAATAGAGTATATCATAGTTGGAGAACTGGAACATATCCATGTGGTATTTCTTCTGTCATCATGAGATCTGATCTTCTGAGTAGTCATCTTGATGTTATAAGAAATCTTCACCACGCTTCTGCTGTGCACTAGAGGTTCTCCGTCAAGTTGTCTTCTTCCTATCTGCATACAGGAGTATCTTTCTGGTATGCCTCAAAGTTTTGAGATTGCTCTTCATATGCTCTTTATTCAATTTCTTCTAGAGAACATTCTTTGCATTCGTCTTATGTAGAATTATGACTCATGGATAATATAATGACTCATGCAGTGATATGTCTGGTGTACTGGAAAAATCAATCATCATAATCTTCTCCCTCCATCTGGGAGAGCCTCTGGTTCTGGATCTCGCAATGCTTTCATTCATAAGTCTTCCATACATTGTTCTTCATCCTGACTTTCAATTCTTCTGCTTGATTGCTTTTAGTGAGTTCATATCAGGCTGGTAATCTTGTGATTCTTGATAGAATGACTGGTTGTTCTGGAATCCTTATGTTCCTCTTCATGTTTTTCTTTTACTTTTGGGTCCATGGAGTTTCTTATAGATTCCATGTCCTAGAGATTCCACTTCTTACCTTCATCATTGGTTCACGGATCTGGATGGACAACCAGGAATACTTTAAGGCTACTCTTTGAAAAGGTCTTCTTCTGCAGTTGAGCTAAACACGTACTGTCTTTTCATGGATGCTACCATGGATATATATATTTTTCATGATCTTCAATCGATCATAGGATTATCTCCCTTCTAATTCTTGCTTCATGTAAGAGTGTATATAATCTGCTCCCTTCGTCTGACTGAGTCCATGCTTCTGTCTCCATCCTTGTTGTCTTCTACAATATATAATAGAGTCCACGCTTCCATCTGCAACTTTACTGTCTTCTGCAATATATAATTGGCTTTCTTGTCTTAACAGAGTCCATGCTTCTGTCTTAGTTGTCATCATAAGTCTTTCCCCAATTTCTCTTGATTTCTGACTTCTAAGTCTCTTCAGGATTGATTCTGATTTCGATATTATCTTGTAATGTCTTCCACATGATTTGTATTTCATCCTTTCATATGTATTATCTAATGATATTCATTCTTATCTTGTTGTTCTTCCATAGGTATAGTTCTTCTTGGAACACATTATCTTCCAAGAGATAGATATACAAGATATGTACAAAGACGATGCAAGCAAGATATGTACAAGAAAATAAGAAGAGTGTTGTTACCTTTTAGTAGAACAAATCTCTTCCATCCTGCTTAGTCTTCTTTGTCGGTTCCTTTTCTTCTCCTTCTATAAACTCTGGCTTCATGATATTTCCTTTCACAATGTCCAACACTTTATTCTTAGCAAGGATGAGGTCAATCCTTGTCCTCCATGCTTTGAAGTTAGAATCTCCATTTAAATTGTTCTCAGATTTCATAGAGTTCGTCATGGCTTGCTTGACTTGGTCAAACCCTAGATTTGACCAGAAATCCAAACTTCACGTCTTATCCTTCTGAGAGTACCAGGAGATGTGCTGGGCTAGGGCACACTGATCTATCTAGAGATTAGGTCAATCTCATCACTTAAGGTGCCTCAACAAGAGGTTTAGGGTTTTTGTAACTGCTTCTGTTGGTAGCCCTAGCTGCAGTGCTTTTGGAAGATGCTCCTACTAGTAACCCTAGCGACAGTTCCTTGGCAAGCTCAATATCTAGTGGCTATGTTTCCTTCCATCGTTTTAGGCTGACTGAAGGGGTGTGGTCCCATAACCTGTTAGAATATAGAAGATGGTGTGCTCATTTTACCATTGACAATACCCTTGTCACCCAACCACAGGCCGAAGCCTCCCTCCGAGCACCTTAACCTTGACCTGAGAATTCCTTCGAAAGAAAACCCTAGGCTAGATAGCCAAACAAAGAGAAACGCATCTCTCCCCAAGGATAGCGCAACAAAAAAGACTGATCAGATGTTCCAAACCCTAGCCAAGAGATATCCAAGCCAAATACTGAAACTTGTTGCTGCTGCAGTTGCACCTGCAACCCTCCTCCAAACCTGCGCATCAACTGCAAGTGCAGTGCACACCAACTGGGAAAAATGCAGTCCTGAGATGTGTCAAATGAAAAACTAGCGCCCTGTATTTATAGTAATCCTGCCAGTTTACTGGGGCCGACTTCTCCTTCTGGGTATGTGTCTTTTCAGTATATTATTATTAATTCTGGCCAGCTTCTTCTCTTGGAGGCTAATAGCCAAATATAAATTATATTCTTGAGCCGACAAGGATTCTAGGGTTATTAGCCAATTCATTAGGGTTTTTCTTTCTTCCCGGAGTCTTCTATTCTCGTCAGGTTCACATGTAGAGGTAAATACCTCCCACAGCTACCATAATATTAACATATTATGCGTCAACGAATGATATTGTTTATGATGCAATGATATATTGAATGCATAAGTGATTAATATTGAATATTGTTGATAAGTTAAAGCTATTGAATAAGGTTGATAAATTTAAAGTTCATATATATTGTGATTGAAAGTGGTAAAATTTCTCATACTGATTCACCTCCCCTCTCAGTATTCCAACAAATATTATCATATAATTAAGAATACAACTATATTTTCTTCTTTTAATAAATGTAACACTAGACAAACATTAGTTGGCGATGATATATCTCTTAGTGTTGTAGGGTTTGGAACGATTTAGCTAGATGATGACCATTTTAATGATGTGTTATGTATTACAAGTCTTTCCTATAACTTTAATGATGTATTATGTATTCCAAGTCTTTCCTACAACTTTATAGTAGTGTATAAAATCATTCATTCACGTGAAGATAAAAAATATAATTTTCACCTCACCAACTTATAATCGTGGATTTGAATGATCCTAAGTGTGTCTTAGCAACTTGAATTATTGATGATATTATTAGGTTGTACAAATTTGACAACTTTGGGTCATCATTTCTTTCATCAATTTTTATTGCTCATAGTGATGCCATGAGAAAACATGGCATGAGTAGTTTGGTCATCTAAATGATTGCTCATTGTAGAAACTATGTAAATATAATATGGTTATTGATCTTCCTATCATTCCTTGCAGAGATGGTGTTTGTTTTGGTTGTGTTCTTGGTAAACATCATTAAGACAATTTAATAAATGTGCCTCTTAGCATGCCTTATCACCCTTGCATCTTGGTCATAGTGATTTGTCTTATATGTTTCCTTTCTTTTCTTTCTCTAGGTTAGAGTACTTAAATTACCTTGTATTGATTACTTCTCTATATGCACTTGGGTTTAGTTCTTAAAACTCAAAAGTGAAGTTTTTGATATGTTTTTAGCTTACAATCATGGATGATTTTAGGGGCTAAATTTCGTTCTTGGGCTAATTTTCCATGTTTTTTCCAAAAACGAGATTCGCTATTTTAAAAATGATTCGCCCAAATTCTATAGGATAAAATTATTTTACTTTGAAAATCGCCAAAATTTTATAAAAACTATATAAAATCCTTAGAAATTTGAATATTTTTACAAAAATATCGCCAAACATTTATAGTTGGCATATGGAGGATTAGTAAGATTCGCCAAGGTTTCTACATTTTAAAATAAATATCCATCCTTAAAATCATCCCTGCTTACAATTCCCTGGTAGAAAAGAAATCTAGACATCAACTTTAGAAGTTAAGAACAAATAACTGGGGGAAATATGTTAACAACAACTTGACAACTTACTACACTACATAGATATTAAAATGTAACAAACTATTCCATATACATCACTACAAAATGGTGTTGCTCAGAAATAATCTCACACTAAAGGAAATGGTAAATTGTATCATCCAATTTAAGGGATTAAGTCCTCACTTTTGGGCAAAAGCCATTAATTTGCAAATTACATAGTTTATTACACTCCCATAAAAAAACTAAAAGATACAACATTGGAATAAGGATGGAGTAACATTAAACAAGATGAAAGTCACTTTTGTGTGTTTGGTAGAAGGGTTAATTTTAGGAGATATTTTTTTCCAAATGACTCCTTTTTGCCTTTAAAAAAAAATCACCAATTTTCCATTTTCACTCTAAAAAATCACCTATTTTTTTTTATATAAAATATTCTTATAATTGATAATATTTTCCAATATTTACAAGTTTTAATATAAAATGATTAGTTTTTATTGAATATTCACCTAGATACTATGTGTATGATTTTCAATCCAAAATAATTGTCTAGAATACTATAATTAGGTATATTATTTGAATCCTTAAAAAATACCTTGGTTTGGTAGTGAAGCATGGGCTCACACTCTCCATGAGAAACGTAAAGCATTGCAACCTAAGAGTGAGAAGTTCATTTTTATTTGATATTATGAAAATTTAAAAGGTTATAGAATTCTTCAATCTCATTCAACATAAATCGTTGTTAGGAGAGATGCTAAATTTTATTAAGGTCTCTCTACCTACATGGATAATTCGACATTTGTTCCATCCTTTTCCTACAATACATCTTTGGCCTATGATCCATATTTGGAAAATGTGCCATCTTCTATTCTCAATTTTTCTATTTTTTCTCCTATTTTGGTTTATTGTTCTTTAGATGATGACAGTGAGGATGAAAATGAACCTATTCTTTCTCTCCCTCCTCTAGTTAATTCCATTGAAAATGAACCTTCCCTAGCACCATAACTTCCTAATGAGACCATACAACATGAGAAGTGGTTGGGGATATATTTGGCGATCCTTTCGATTAGTGAGGTACCCATTCATACTTCTATCTAGCCTCCCTTATTTTGCTCAAGTTTTGGAGACTCAAGATCTAGAAACATATGAAGAAGATCACGTCCATAGAGGCGGGGATACAAAAATGAATGAGGAATATTATTTCTTAATGGAAAATGATACTTGGGATCCTATCCCTCTTCCTAAAGGAAGATGTTTTTTTTGGATGTAAATTGATGTATAGAACTAAATATAAGGTAGATGTAAGTGTCAAAGACATAAGGCTTGGTTAGTTACTAAAGGATTTTCTTAGGTAGAAGGAATTGACTATATTGAAAAAAAATCCCTATAGCCAAAATAATTCCATTCACTTTATTTTATCCCTTGTATCTTCATATAAATGGGAGGTCCATCAAATGGATGTTAAATATTCCTTCTTGCATGTGGATATGGAAGAATAAATTTACATGGAAACACATTTTAGCTATGTTTAGAATGACTCTAGTCTTTTTTGTCACCATAATAAATATCTCAATGGCCTTAAGCAAGCTCCTTGGACTTGGTATGCTTAGATGGATATATTTGTTCTGGAATCTATATTCTCTATATATCATTCTAACTACAATGTTTATACTAATGAAGTGGGTATACATCTCCTAATACTTGTTCTCTATGTTGACGACCTTATACTGATTGGTAGTGACCCCAAAATTTCAACCCATGTGAAATCTAGTCTAAAGAAAAAAATTGAAATGAAAAACTTAAGACATTTGCATTATTATCTTGGCCTCCAAGTATTTCCAACCAAGGAAAGAATTTGAATTTCCCAATCTCAGTATGCATGTCACTATTTTCACCACTTCCGCCTAGAAGATTGACAACCAACCTAATATCCCTTCCAATATAGAGTCAAAATTGCTACCACTTATACCACACCTGCAATAGATGCATTTAGTACCTTCCGTTAGTTGGTAGCACTTTGTATTTGACTCATAGTTGAGTTGATATTTTGTTCTCTATTGGTCTTGTTTCTTGATATATGAAAACACTCCATGAGAGCCATTAGAAAGAAACATATATATTTCTTCAATATATTTGAGGTATAGTTAAATTTGGGATATAATAAAATTTAGGATGGACTTCTTTGTTGGTTGGTTTCATCGATTCCAATTTGGCTAACAATCTCAATGATTAGAAGTCTATTGCATGTTATGTTTTCAGTATTGTCTTAAGCCCTATTTCTTGGACTTGTAAGAAGCAACATGCCCTTTCTATTTATTTAGTTGAAGCATAGTATTGAGTAACAATGAGATTGAATTATGAAGCCCCATTTCTTTAATGAATCCTTTTAGAGTCTGTATTCCAACAACAACATCTGACCACACTCTAGTGTGATAATAAGAGTTTCATTCACCTCGCTAAAGATCCAATTAATCATGAAAGAGAAAATACATTGATCTACATATGCAGTTCATTAGAAATCTTCTTCAATATCACATTCTCAAAGTTCTCTATTTTCATACACATGATCAAGTTTTTGACATTTTGACAAAGACTCTTATAATTTTTTTTTCCAAGCTTGGATCTATGTTAGGAGTTCATGAAATTTTCATTAAGGGGGACAATCTTTAATTCTTCCTTATTTTTCCTATTGTGTCACTTTTTTAAACCATTCAATCCTATCCCAAGTTACTCTTAAGGGGGGGAGGGTATTAGGATATTTTTACACTTAGGATTTAGTTAAGTTCAACTTGGTTCAATGTGTCTTAGGTAAGTGTGTTTCCTTAGTGTTCTTTTGTAACTAACTAATTCAATGATAATAATTATGTTTTAGAAATAAAGTTCTATGATGGTTCATGTTATCCTCTAAACTAAACATAATTATTGACTTGACAAGAACTATGACCTCAAAACGAGAACTCTAGCCCTAAAAGCCCATATTTTTTGTATCAAAAATATCAAAATCAACCATTGAACAAACAATTTGTGCTATTGGTAGCATATAATTACAAATTTTTGTAATAATGGATTTAAAAGGTCGTATTGTTGCTAACAAGAGCCTTAAAATCTACCCCTCAATCGAAAAGTGGTGCTACCAATAACAATCTTTTTTTAAGGATTAAAATTAGTACTTGATTGAAATAATGGCCTTAACAACTATTACAATTGTGATAAAAACATTAAAATTAAACCCCAAATTGAAAAGTGGAGATAGGTTAATAACACCCCCTTTTTCAAGATAAAAATTGTCATATTTATGGAACCACCAGCTTAACAATCCATACCATTGTAATAAAAATCATAAAATCAACTCCCAAATTGAAATGTGGTGTTACCAATGAAACCTTTATTTGTGACTTAAAATTTAAATCTAACCTTTTCTTCTTTTCTTTTATTTTTGTTCATTTATTTATTTTATTTTTAAATTATTTTTCATTTATTTTAATTATATATATATATATATATATATATATATATATATATATATATATATATGTTTTGAAATTATATCTATGCGGTTTTGAACGAGAATAATACTTCTTTGTGGTTTTGAAATTATATCTCTGCGGTTTTGAAGGAGATATTTTATTTATAACATTATATATTTGCAGTTTTGAATGAGAATAATACTTCTCTTTGGTTTTTACCTTTTTTTAGTAGAATAATCTATGTAGTTTCTCTTGGTTTCTCGTTGAGGGGAACTTCTCTGCCATTTTTGGAAATTATTTTTTTGGCTTCTTCAACTAGTTGAGCAATTGGGCACATGAAATGAAGTGAGTCGCTTTTTACTTTGATTCAATTTTAATTTAAAACATAATTATAATCTATTAACATGTGAAAATTAAAGAGATTTAAATATATTTTATTTTTTATTTTTATTTTTTTTCTTAAGTTTCATAAGTAAAAGTTGAATTGAGAGAAAATAATTAATATCATTATTATCAATTAAATAAAATATTTTCCATTTTTAAAGTCAATCCAAAATAATAATTGTTACATTTTTTCTCTTCTTTTCGATATGAGCACTCCGCCACCTATTCCAAAAACTCATCTTAATAGAGGGATGCCACCCAAAATCACCCTAGAGATCTCTTAGGATTATATGGAATCAATAGAAAAAGGAGACAAGAGAGAGATGCCAAAATCCAAATAGATTTAGAATCATTAGAAAAAATGAGTGAAGAAAGAGACGTAAAATTCCAAATAGAGCTGGAGGCAATGACTGATAAAACAAATTAGAATCTTCAAAGATACCATTCAAACTGAAATAGAGGATAGATTCTTAGGGTTCAAGAGTGAATTGAAAACAATGAAGGATATGATTCAATAAATGGAGAAACATAAAAAATCAACCCAAGAAGGAGAGGTTGACGAAAATCACAACTTGAGAGATAGGATTAAAGAGCTAGAAAAAAAAATAACCAACAATTTGACCCTCAGTAATATGGAAAACAAATTGGATATCAAACCCATCAAAGAGGAAATGAATAAGTTAATCGAAATGGACCATGAGCGTAACAAAAGAGCCTTGAACTTCATAATTTTTGGTATAAAAGAAGAAGAGGAGGATATCCTAGAAATAGTAAAAGAAGAATTAAATAATAAATCACAAATTGATACAACTTACCTCATAGAAGCAAGAGGCTAGGAAAAATAATTGATCACAAAGATATGTTGATTTGTGTCAAAGTAAGTTGTAATGACCATAAATATAACATACTCAGTAAATCTTCGAGCTTAAAAGGGTTAGGAATATTTATAAATGAAGACCTTATTCCTGAAGACCAAGTTGAATTTAGGAAGGAAGTTCAAAAGGTAAAATAAGATAGGAAAGAAGGAAAATGGGAAATAATTAGAAATATAAAAGCTATTGTTAGGGATAGAGACCAGAAGGATAATAATAAATAGGAATTTGGGACACTTGGGATCCTTTTTTGGAACTTTCGTGGCTTTCCATGGTGCAAGGTCCTATGATAAGTTGGATCCTGAGTGATATTGATATTATTTGTGTAGTTGAAACTTGGGAGCATGATGAGTCTAAGGTCCTTAACAAATTCCACCCTAGAGGGATATGAGGCATAGATTATTATATTAGAAAGAGTGTTTCTCCTCACATTCAACTTCATAATATTTACCCTCTCGATTGGTGCATTTGGATAGAAATTTCAGACACCAATGCTAAGAAGATGCATATAGCAATTTCCTATTTTGAACCTATTAATTCTACTTTTTATAAGAAAAGCAATCTAGATAACAATTGTCCCTATAATAATTTAGAACAAGATATTTATAGTTTGAAAAATTAAGGGAATATCCTCCTGCTAGGAGACTTTAATGTTAGGACTGCAACTAAACACGATACTCTTTTAAGTATTGACCCCAACCATAATCCTTTATGGCTAGATGAGGACATTGTTTTATCTAATAGCTACAAAACAATCTCTGAAGACCTAATTGAGAATTTGTTTGGTACCGAGTTGGTCAATCTCTGCAGCTCTCAAGACCTAATAATTTGCAATGGAGTAATGAAGTGGACAAAATACAACTAGATGACTTGTATTCATGGGATAGGTAGTAGTGTCGTAGATTATGTGATATCTGATATCCCATTTTCCAACCAAATATCAACTTTTGGCCTTTTAAATGACCATGAGCCCAAATCTGATCATAAACCTTTAACCCTAACTCTAAACTTTTCCATGCACAAGAGTGCCATTGAAGAGAATTATGATAATCAAAGGAATTTTTTCTTTGAAAAAAGTAAAGTTTACCTTTTCTTAAAGGAATTAAATAATAAATTAAATCTCCTAACTTATAAGGACAACATTGAAGAACTCTATCATAATTTTACAACTACCCTTTCCACTTCTATTAACAAGTTCTCTTTTGAGGTGTCCTATAAAAAGAATAATAGAATGACCAACCCTTGGTATGATAAAGAATGTAAAATTGCTAGGAAATACATTAGGGATGCTTCTAATGAGTCCTTAAAACTGGATAAGATCAATATGTAGAAAGACATAATTAAAAGGAAAAAAAGGTACTATATTAATAAAAGGCAAGAGAAACTTTCAAAACTACATAAGCTGGATCATAAGAATTTCTGGAGCCAAATTCTAAACCACAATACTAAATAAAATAATAGGATTCCCTTAAGGGATTGGAATTCCTACCTTAAAAGTCTTTACGATTTCTCTAATGCCATGGACACCATTCCTATTGTCCCTACATAGGAATAATTTTTTCTTTAGATGACATAGAGTTTTGGGTTAAACGACTTACAAATGGGAAAGATAAGGACATTGAAGGCTACCAAGGTGAAATTTTAAAAATTGGAGGGCCTATCCTTATCCCTCACATACAAAATCTCTTCAATTTAGCAGTCAAGCAGGAATTTCCTAAACCCTAGATGCAAAGCCTCATTGTTCCTATTTCTAAAAATGGGGATAGAAAAATTCCCTCTAATTATAGGACCATTATGATTAGCCCATTTTTAGCCAATCGTTATGGAATTATTTTGGAAAAGAAGTTTATCCTTTGGCTAGAAAGTCATGGTAAAAGAGATAAAGGCTAGGCTAGGTTTAGGAGATATCATTAAAATATGGACCATCTTGTTACCTTTAGGATCATTGCAGAGGATTTACGAAATACTAAAACCAATATTATTTGTCATTTTGTTGACTTTAGAAAATATTTTGACATGGTTCCTAGGAAATACCTTTGGAATAGGTTGGAAGAGATAAAAGTGCCTCTAGAGTTGAGGGTTGCTACAATAAGGATGTATGAGAACATTATTTCTAAGTTTAAAAAAATTGAGGGCTGGTCAAAAGAGATTAACTTCAATATTGGAGTCAAACAAGGTTGTCCCTTGTCCCCTACCCTTTTTGGCATATACATTGACAAGTTAAAAGATTGCTTGGAAAAAGTAGGATGTGTCAGCCCTACTCTCACTGGTATAGTAATAAATATTCTTATTTATGCCGATGATATCATTCTTATGGAAATGAGTCCCCATGATCTTAAAAACCAACTAAGAATCCTCAAGGGTTTTTTCTCCAATATGGGCATGACTGTTAATACTGATAAGACTAAGGTCATGATTATTAAATCTAAGAAGATCACTTATGATACCTTTGTATATGACAAAAACAACCTGGAGGAAGTGAATTCATACAAATATCTTGGAATTGATATTCACCACAAGCTCAATTGGAATTATAGCATTGAGAAAAGGATTATTGGGGAATGGAAAGCTTATTATGGGTTTGAAAACAATTGTAAATCAACTGATCTTTAGAGTTGGGACAATAAGAAAATCCTCTTTGAGACTCTTTTTACACGTGTTACTATTTATGGATGTGAATTTTGGGGCTGTAGTATCTCTCGTGAATCGTGGAGAAAGATAGAGAAAATACAAAATAATTTATAACCTATAATATCAAAATTAAAGGAAATATGCCCTATCCCATCCTTCTCTTAGAAACAAGCCTCTCCCCCATTGAGAGCATGGATATGACTAGATACCTAATGTATAATAACACGTTAGAAAACATGGAAGACAATAGGCTTCCTAAAATTTCTTCAAAATTGAGTCATAACCACCATCAAATCAAGCAAGGATGACATAAAGATGCCCGGTCTTGGCTAAACTATTGGGGAATCATGGAAGACACCATTTTGCAGAATAAAGATACTATTAAAAAAAATCATGAAATGAAAATTTAAGGACAAAATGTTGTGTGATAAAGAGTTATAGGAAAACCTAAAATTAAGGTATTATAAGGATGTAATCAACCCTAGTCTAGAAGATCAAAATTATCTATTTTTTTTGCCAAGTGTAAAGAAAAAATAAGCATTGCTAAGATAAGAACAAATTCTCACGAGCTCCATAGTGAAATCAGGCATTGGTCAATTCCTAAAATTCCATGAGATGAAAGAGTGTGTCACCTTTGTGACACTAAGAAGGTTGAATATGAAAAACACTTTCTCTTAGATTGTCCAGTTGTTGATGGGAGAAAATGAACGCTCGCCAACTGGAAGAGTGGATCCGGTCCGGGGTTGTCTAAATAACCCAAACCATTTGGGATGAACCAGCCTGATGGGTTTAATGGTTCCATTGGCCGATCTAAGTCCTAGTAAAACAAAAGAAAACTACACTAAGGAACTAATCTAAATGAAAACAACAATTAAAGCAAATTATAAACAAATCTAATATATATATATATATATATATATATATATATATATATATATATACAACCTACTGTCTAAACTATACAGTAATAATTCTATAAAATTAAATGTTCAATTATCAACAGAACTACAAATGTACAATATTTACAGATTACAAATTTAAATGAAAACCTGCAAAAAAATCATTTGTAAACTGTCCTAAGACAACAAAACTATTGTTTTTTGATCTTTTATAATTTTATGAGAAATAAATTAAATGAAAACTATCTAAGCTAAGAAACTAAATAATAATTCTAACTATAAATCTGAACTATATGTATATCTATCTAAACTACTTAAATAACACTAATAAATTAACTAGCAAATAACAAATAGTAAACTGACCTGAAGTAACGCTCCAGGTTTGTCCTGTATGAAATAGTTGATTAAGTTGTTCGGTGGGACGAAACCCACACAAAATTCTCCACAAGCTTCTCATAAACAGGAAGTAGTTGTTCTCTTCAAATATAAATGATAGGACAAACAAGACATAAAAATTTTACAGCAATCTTATAATCTACAAATCATCGCAATTAGAAAAATCCTTGTGCAAGATTTGTATAGAACAGTTCAATTAATGAAGAAGATAAATATTTAGTTCATTAAATTGAAACAAAATGATTGGTGTACTTTAAAATAATAGAAATCAGATATGGACGACACATAAACCAGATCACATCAACCTGCAACAAATTACGATAGCTAAAGTAGTCGATAATTAATTGCAAACTGATATGAAGAAAACTTGAAATAAAAGTTTGATATATTGAAAGCTAAAGTTGTTACAAGACATTAACTTTCATCCCAGTCTGTGTTATTATAAATCCATAGTCTGGTTCTCCCAACAATGATGATGATGGGTTCATTACAAAAAATAAATGAGTTTATAAAGACCACAGGGTAAAACATCCCTGTGGGAATTATCAAAACAATTTACAAAAAATTTGGGGATAATCTCCCAATTCTCTATTTCTGACTCAAGCTAACAAACTAAAACAAAACTATATCTAGAGTATCTTCTAAACTGCCACAGCATGCCCAATTGATCATTGAAATTCGTATACACTTGAAAGTGGACAAAATAAACAAGTTTAGAGGATATTTTATTGATAAAATTAACAAAAATCTAAACTTTAAGACTAGCTACAGAATCTTGCGATTCTGTAGCTGGTCTAATTTGAACACAGAATCGTTTTAAATCCATTAAAAACTAACAGAATTATATTCGAACTATTAAACAAATATTTGATTACTAATTAAAAACCAAACAAATCATTCAAACTAAAACTTCTATGCTGATTGAGAGTGAATCGAAATCATGTTTGAATCTATTTCAATCAAAACAGGCTGTAGCCAATCAAGTGAATTATTCATGCTATAGTTTATGTCGACTCAGCACTTAACAAAATTGTTGTTGAATTAAAACGAAATTGACAAGATCATTTAAATCCAAACTAACAGAGCCGTATCTAACTTTGAATCCATCGCATTATACAAATGACTGTGCTAATTTAGACGTACAGAATCATTTCAGAATTGAACCAAAGGAGATGGATCGAAGTGATTCAGGGCCGACACAATCGTTTGCTAAATCGTATCAATCAACACAACTGTGTCCTATTTTAGCAAAGAAATTCTTTGTACAGATCGAATGTAATCAAAGCGAAAATGCTCATTCAAAACAAAACAAAATCGTTTTTGGTAAATCGAAGTCAACAAGATTGTTTTTAGTCTATTAATAGCAAACAGAACTAATCAAAAGCAAACTTGATCGCAAACAAATCAATCTCTTAAACTAATTCGGGAACAATAAAATCGCATTAACCAAATCATAGTTGCGTTTGAATTTAGCAATCAAATCTTCTGTACATGATTCATAACGAAATCGAAAGTAACCAAATCATTTTGAATCTAAAGAAATAGAGATAATTTATGCTAATTGCAAACACAATATTTTATATTATCTCAAATAAAAAGGAAATCATTCCTTGAAATTCAAAGTAACCGAACCGTTTCTGACTCTATTAAAACAAACAGGATTAATCGAAAGCAAAACCTAATTCTCTATATTAATTCAAGCAAATTCATAAAGAAAAATCGATGTCAAAACACATACCGGGGCAACTCGATCATGATAATTTTGAATTGACAAAGGCCGTTGCTGCTTCGACATTCCTAAAGAAAATCGAACCGGTGGTTTTTTGTTTCTTCTCATTGGCTTGTAGCCTATCGTTCTCCTTCACCAGCACTGTCACTCGTTCCTCTAACGATTTGATCTTTGATTTCAACAAGGGAACGTCAGTGTAATAACGCTCTAACCAAGCATTACATTGAATACACGATGGTTGAGCGAGCTTTGGTATCATAGGCGAGGGTTTGTTCAAGTTACAAGGGGTTTCCTTGTGCAACTTGATTCCCGGGTAGTTTGGGTTTTTTTTGAGGCACGGAGGTAAGTTAGAAACATAGTCATAGGGTTCCTTAGAGAATAGGCCATGAGAATAGGGATATTTGTCAGTCAAGAATCATTCAATTTCAGAGTCCGAGTCCTCGCTCAACACTATGGGCTTCTGATCAACATTTTTCTTGGGTTTGTTCCTAGCACATCTTGATATCCATCGAGCATTTTTCTTACCTTTACTGTTGACAGTAGCATCACCTCTGCCTTTCTTCCTCATAGGCCTTTTGACAGCCTTGGAATTTTCTTTAGCACACGGGTCAGCCACGGTATCGGGTAGGTCTATGTCGGGGCAATCCAAGGGTTTGATAAGGGGTAGAAGGATATGAAGTGGCACGGCCGGTCCAATCAAAGTTTCAGTAACCACAACCTCGTTGACTTGGACAGACTCGGGAGTGGCAAAGCCATTCCTAGATAGGAAGCCTTTCCAACTATCACCATGAAGGCTCAAATGATGGATGATAATAACTTTGATCTAGCCGTGATGAAAAAGGCTGCTATCAGCCTTCTCATGCTTGAATGATTTGGACATCTTGTAAAGAATACGCAAAAGATAATGCGGCATATTCAAAGGGTGGCCTATAAAATTCATCAACAACCGAAGATGATATAGAAACACCAAGCCATACCGACCTTCACAGGTCACAAACTGTTTAACAATCGCTAAAAGATCATGCCACCTGGGTTTGGGGGTGGTGATAGGCATACCTCTATCACAAAAAACAATATTCCTTGACGTGAAAAGGAGAGGCCACAACACCTCATCTACTTTGGAATTTTTAAACCACCTTTGCCCTATAGTTGGCAGTCCTATAGCCGATCTTACGAATTCCTCATTATGCTCAAGCTGTATGTCTCCGACCTTAGCCTTGCATCCGTCGAAGGTGAGGGAGAATTGTTGGGCAACCAAAAGGTTGAAACCCTCGAACCTTTGGATAAACACCATCCAACCACCATTTTCCAAATATTTACGGGCATTGTCGAACAATAGGAGTGTTTGGCTCCCATTTGGCTCTATGCGCACCACTGGTACCATAGACAGAAGCACACGATGAGCTGGGTGAATGAGCAAGGGTTTGAACAGGGTAAACGCAGGGTCGATAGCTCACAGGCTTACCTGAAAACAATAGAGTTAACCCGGGATAGGGTAAAAGCATTAATGACCGAGTGTGTGAGGGTGGTGGAGCTAGATCAACCCATGCAATACAGTCATTTCCCATAGTAAAACCAACGGCGCATAGAGTGATTCAAATCACTATTGCATATGTCAAAAACTATGCCATTCAAACAATTAATGAAATCTATGGTAAGTCGACCAAACATTTGCGCAAGTAATAGTTTCAACATAGTTTTAAAATTAAAACAATGATTTGAAATCAACACCAAGGGTTCGATCATATCAAATATGTGTTGTATGAAATGATGACACCAAGGTTCTAATCACTATGTCAATGTGTTTTCATGAAACCAATGTGTTAAGGAAATCGATGAAATACTATAAAACATCAAACCACCAATATATTAATGACCCAATGACAGTCATTATAATATCATCACAATCTTATAAAAATGAAAACATATTAACAACAACAGAATGCCAAATGAGTAAAGATCTTGGTATCTTGCCAACTGTACAACTATAATTAAAATGGAAATGCAGTGAACACATAGACAAGAGTAACCAAAATAATCCAGTGATGATTTTAATGTGACTTCAAAATCAAATTTTTCACGCTTGTAGTCGTGAAAATGTGAACAAAGGCAGGTGTGCAAATGTACTAAATAATAGTGTCGTTTTATTCAAAGATTGCGACGAAAATCAAGGGTTGCAAAACACTGGTGTAGGCAGCTTATTAGGATAGTATAAAAAAGCGAATTGGCTACCAACAATGGAGACACACTGGTAGAAGCAGTTATCTCTGCCAAAAGAACGAATTCAGATTAGGATAACAGGAATAATTTTAACAGAATTAACTAGAAAATTGTTTAAACATCATCAATGATCAAATATTCCAACAGCGTTTAAAGAATGAAAACTGATAATAGTCTTAAGACAAGCGAGCCACGATATTAAAGATAAAATCTACAATACTGTTGACAGAGCCACTGCTGCCAGTAGGCGTCCATAGCCTCGACAGGGTTTCCATTTAACCCACTCTGATATCTATATCCTACCAAGAAGTTCCAGATCAGAATAAAGGACATGTTAAGGTTAAGAGGTTTCATGTTTATGAATTTTCATATACCCAACATTGCTTCGCTGCCAGCAGGCATGTTCAGTACCCCGACGAAGTTGTATTGGCATCATGCATGCATTTACCCACTGCCAGCAGACTTGTTCAGCATCCCGATGGGTTTACAAGCACTTCCCAGAGCTCTTTTATTTATTTATTTATTATTATTATTATTTTAAAGATATATAGTTGAGCGGGGTGACGCTAAAAATTATCATATTTTAGCATATTGTTTACAGACCTCAACATAATTTTTTTTTTAGAACTGTCCTTTATTAAGATCTAGAGATGGTTTGTTTATAGAACCAACTTTCTAAGATAGGGAGACATCTTTCTGAGTCATTCCCTTAAGGAATAGGGACAGCGTAAGAAGATAATAGATGACCGTGACAGGCTTTACTCATAGATCGAAATCAGTTAACTTCTTTCAAACAACATTTTTTTCAACACAGATGTAAATTTCAGAAGTATACAATTGATGTTTACACAATTTTTCAATAGTCATTTCAGTGAAAGAATTTTCCGCTTTCCTTGTCTGAACAGTTCCAAAATTTAGGTGTGTGTATTTCCAAAAACAAAACTGATAAGCGCAAGGAAAAATCGAAACCAAAACAGTAAAAGAAAAGAAAACAAAAGAAAAATATGTACATAGTATACAAAGGGTCATCATCAGGTGAAATATCTTTTTAGAGCTTGGCCATTCACCGGATAGGTGTCAGGCTACCCATCTAGATTCTGCAATTGGAAAGAGATGGGACCCAATTTCTCAGCAATTTAAATCGGTCCAAGACATAAGTTCTGAAATTTCATGTGCTCTCCCTTTCCCTCATGTGGTTTGTCCCATTTCAAGACAAGATCACCTACTTCGAAGTTTCTATCAGAGGCAGAGTTGGCATCAAACCATGTTTTAACTATTAGTTGATGTTGATCTAACTTACGTTTAGCTTGGGCTCTTACCTCTTCTAATTTCATTAAAGCATTAATTCAGTTTTCCAAAGGAAGACAGTCTTCTTCTTGTATTTTTTGTGATAGCTGTAGTGAGGGAAGAAGAATGTGTGGTGGCAGAATTTTTTCTCTGCCATAAACGAGAAAGAAGGGAGAGTTACCTACAACGGTTTTTGGTGTTACCCTATCAGCCCAAATTGCGTTTAACAGTGCATTGTGCCAGTTTTGTGATTCTCAAATACCATTCTCTTGATGATTTTAATTAGATTCTTATTTGTTGATTCTCCCAATCCATTGCCTTGAGGGTAGTAGCTAGAAGAATACTTCAATTTAATTCCTTTTTCTAAAGCGAACTCGCTCATATCAAGAGACGAAAAGTAAGAAGCGTTATCGAATACTAAACAATCAGGGATACCAAAACAAGTGATGATATTTGAATTTAAAAAGGCAATTACCTGACTGGTATTCACAGTTCTTAATGTGGCAGCTTCAGACCACCTGGTGAAATAATGTGTGGTTGTTATGATAAACTTATTCTTTTGTGAGGATGGCAGATTGATTGGACCTATAATATCAAGGCCCCACTACTGAAAATGAGAGTCTATTGACAGGGGCTGCAAAGGAAAGGCTGGTTTCTGTAACTTCCCTGATGCTTTTTGAAAAATAATACACTTACAACATAAGGCATAGGTGTCTCTAAAAAGTGTGGGCCAGTAATAACTGGCTCTCAAAACTTTATGGGCAGTGGTGTCACCACCAAAATTCCCACTAGCTTCTCCTGCATGCAACTCTAGTAAGATTTTTTCTGCTTCGTCTTTCTCAAGACAACGCATCAGTACCCCATCAAAATTTTGACGAAACAGAATACCATTAACCAAATGAAAGGAGGCAGACTTTAATCTTAGCACTCTTATTTTAGTGGGATCCAGGTGACGGGGGGCTGACCCATGTTCAAGACATAATTTTATATCGTCATACCAAGGGCTGGCAGAGTTTTGTGCACAATAGATTGCATTTTGATCGTGTTGTCCTAGGTTTGACATATCGTTCTCTTCTTGTTGTCCTACTGTTGAATCAACAACTAACTTGCATAACCCTTGGCCTCTCACTATCTGAGATGGGGTAATTTCTATGTCGTACTCCTGTAAGGAGGTAACCCAGTTAGCCCTCTTTTCACCTAATTCTTTCTGCACTAACAGGTTCTTGACGACTAGATAGGGGACAATAACTTTCGTCCTGGATTTCAAAAGATAAGACCGGAAGTGTTTGACTACTTTGAAAATAGTGTAGGCTTGCTAATATACCGCTGGGTAATTAAGTTCTGCGCCTTTGAAAGCAGAGCTCATAAAGGCAATGGGCACTTCATTATTTTTGGTGTTCTTTTGAGTTAGGACAACAACGTAGGAACGGTCAGAAGCAAAAGTGTAGAGCGTGAAGTCTTGGGAAAAGTTGGGGCTCATGAGAGAAGGAGCGTCTATTATGGCCTTTTTTATTGCATTAAAAGCTTGATTTTCTAAGGGTCCCCAATGATATTGTGTGTCTTTCTTAATTAAATTCTGTAAAGGTCAGACCATTTTGGAGAAACTGGGGACGAATCTCCTAATTAATTTTATCTAGCCTAAGAAAGACTGCATAAACTTTTTGGATGTAGGAGGGGGAAGTTTTGAGATGACCTGAGTCCTTTCAGGGTTGATAATCATCCCTTTGCTTGACACAATAAATCCTAAGAGATTACCCTATTCTACTGCAAAGATGGATTTTTAGGATTCAAGGAAATGCTGTATTTACGACATCGCTGTAGAATGACTCTTAAATGAGCTAGATGATCGGTTTTGTTTTTAGAAAATACAATAACATCATATAAGTAAACTACGACGGACTAATTGATTAAGCCTCGGAAAGCGATGTCCATCGCTCTCTGGAAAGTGGCACCGACATTAATCAATCCAAAGGGCAATTTTCGATAAGCGTAGGTGCCCCATGGAGTGCAGAAGGTAGTTTTAAGTTGGTCTAGAGGAGGAGACATCAGGACTTGGTTGTACCCCGAAAAACCATCCAATAAGGATAGTCTTTCAGAACCAGATACTTGTTGAAGGATCTGTTCCATGGGTGGGAAAGGATGGTTGTCTTTATTAGACACTCTATTAAGGTTTCAGAAATGGATGCATAGTCGAATTTCCCCACTTTTCTTTCGGACAGGGAAAAGGTAAGAAACCCATTGAGTGTGCCTAACTGGAAAAATTATCTTAGCATTCAGGAGTTTATTTAATTCTTTTTGATGGTCGGTTCGAGCTTAGGGTGCATTTTTCTTAATTTTTGTTGAAAGGGTAAGGTTTGGGGTTTCATGGGAATGACGTGTTGTATGATGTTAGGGTCGAAAGTTTTAAGGTCATCATACATCCACGCAAAAACATCTTTAAATTCTTTAAACAATTTAATAAATGCATCTTTTTCTTGTTCAGAACACCCCATGCCTAAATTAATGCATTGTGGATTATCATTAGTTCCTAAGTTTACTTTTTCATATGATAACGAGGAACTATTGGTTTTATAGTTCACCGATTTTTTAAATTTATCTTGAAGATCGTAAAATTTCTCTAATCTAACTACAGACTTAGGGATCAAATTTACCATGTCCGATGAAGATTCAGGAGTTCTCGGATTTGGTATTACCGTGAAATCACGCAAATTGTCGTCATGAGTGCATTCGTCTATCACCGCGCCTTGAAAAGTTTCTTCCATATGCAGGAAGCTAATAATATGCTGATCGTCATCGAAGACTCTCCAATTCGTGATGTTGTTGGGAATGGATGGCCTGAACAATAGTTCGACGGAGAATGCATCCAGGGACAAGCCTTCTGCGGGAAAGAGTTTAGAAGCTACGTTAGCTAATAGATCTGCTTCAGCATTATTCAATCTAGGAATATAATTTATATTGAAAGAAGAAAATTTATTCATTAAATTCCATACCTCGGATTGATAGCTTTTAAGATGCGGAGACAGATAGTGGATAGAATCTCTTACTTGTCTAACCACAATTTCAGAATCACCAAAGACAACCCAATTTTGAATGTCCATAACTAAATCTTTTTTGAGGCCCTGCAGTAAAGCCTCATATTCTGTTGTGTTATTAGTACATTCAAATTCTAGCCTACATGCAATGAATGTTTTGTTACCTGCCAGATCAATAATAACGCAGCCTGCACCAGCTCCTTCTTTGGACTTTGACCCGTCAAAATAAAGAGACCAAATTTGATTTTTATCAGGTGTATGAAACCATTCTGTAGAAGCTGCTAGCTGAACATATGCTACAATCTCAGACTGTTGTTTTGGGTTGGTGATAGCTGAAGTTTCGACGATGAAATTGCCAAAAAAGGTATCCATCCCTTGTATTTTAGGTGAATCAACAGAAAGTGTAAATGGTTCGTTGGGATCATTCAAATCAGTGACCGTGAACTTAAGGTAGCGTTCACGATTTACCTTGATTTTGTTGGGCTTGCCATTTTCTGGAAGCTACAAGTGAGACCAATCTGTCGCGAAATAGACGTGTAGCTACTCCGACTAGTCCCTGCTTAAAAACAGACCATACACTTCTAGAATATCCACAACAATGATATCAATAACTTGATGAACCTTGGGGTTAGACGATAATCTTATAAGCACATTCCTTAATTCGCCTACAACTTTAACACGGGTTCAATCAAGTTGGATGATTTTTAAAGTGGATGGTTCAAATTTAGTGTTAATCTTCTAACACACAGACCATGTCATCACATTGGATGACTCCCCTAAGTCTACCATACAATTGTGCACGTTTCTATTAAATATTTCGAAAGTTAACACAAATGGAGGTACGTTTCTACGAGTACTAAGGGTGGTAGCTTGTGGTTTTTTACTCGCAGTTTCTAAAGCTAATTTATCGACATTATTTACATTATTTACATTATTTACATGAAGGCTTTCTTTATCATGAGGATCAGGATTTCTCTTCGCGGAAGTCTTCTGAGGAATTTTGTTCTAAACAACCTTGTTTGATTACCATTTTTGCTATTCTCCGCGATGTTCTGTAACATTTTTTGTAGCAGCAATGGAAATTTCAATAACTCATAAACAAAAATGTTAGCCCTTAACTTTTTAAGATATTCAACTAAATCATAATCTAAGTTGGGTTTTACATGACTCTGTTTAGTCTCAACTAGTTTAGATTGCTTTGGGGGCAAAGTCGTAGTGTTTTCAGAAGAAGGTTTGTTCACTGTTTTACTCCTAGTATTATAGGGATGGACTGTCTCGAAGTTAGATTGAAAGATACTATCCGAGAAGTGTCCAAAAATGTTTAGAGAAGATTCTTCTTCTTGAACTGTCTCTTGTTCAACAACCTCCTCAGGAATCTCAGGAGGCATCAAGTTATCCTAGGCTTCTAAAATTGTTTGAAGGAAATATTGCAGACTCTCTAGATTTAAGCCCTCAGTAGTAGGATTAGGTCGGTTGGTGGGAAAATGCTTTCTGAACGGGGGTTTGTAGGGTCCTTTGCTCGAAGAATCTTCTTCAACCATCCTTTTCAAATCTATAACTTGATTTGACAGTTTTTGAATGACTTTAGTTAAGTTTTCTAAATCAGAGCTTTCAGGTTGTGTTTTATTTTGAGTAGATCTAGGGAGGATTTCGATCTTCTTTTTGGAAGATGAACTAGTGTCTGTTTCATTGTTGGTAGTGTCTTTTAAACTAAGGATGTATTTTTCAATCTGGTTGGGCTCTTCGAAAGCCTCTAACCACGTGGATTTCTTAGATCATTTAACCCAAATAGCTACACTTTGATGCAATGCTTTAGTATAGTATGCTATGATAAGATTCTCGGCAAGCATAAAATCTATAGGGATTTGGTTCTTAAGTGTTAAGAATCTTTGATTAAAGTCTTTAATTTTCTCTTTTGGGTTCATTTTTAAGCTAGAAATATCCATAACCAAAACTTCTGGAGTTTTATCATCTCCGAACTTTTCCAAAAAGCATGACTCGAACTTTTCCCAAGACACGATGGTATGGGGTTGCTGGGAAAAGTACCAAGTATATGCATTTCCCTCGAAAGTATAGGGGAACAACCTACAGACTACATCTTCATGCTCGACATTGTGGAGTCTAATGGCTAACATAAACTTTTTAATGTGATCTTCAACGATCTGTTTAGATTCAGGGTCAAAGATGGAAAGCCACTTCTCCAGATGTTTGGGTAAGGGATGTTGAGCCCTAGGTATGGCTACTACATCCTAGTCGAGCCAAGGTCTAGAAAAATTGTTCTGGTTGGCCATTGGTGTAGGTGGTTTGGAAGGCTGCGAAGGGGAACTGCCTTCGTCGGAAGAGTTTTCTCCCAAAGAAGAAGGAGGTGATGGAGGTGGTGAGGGAGGTATTCCAGATCCCCCTACAAAAGGAGTGAGGATTGGATCTGTAGGGTTCACAGTGAGGTTAGTGCCTCTGAGTTGTTCTCTGATATCAAAGAATTCTAAAGGTTGGTCCAAAGGTCGATTTGGTTGCCTCAAACGGGCTAAGGCACAATGTGTTCTTATGAGAGATTGGCGAACAATCTCTTGTATGTCACCACCTATAGGATTTGGGGTTGTTGGTTCAACTGTGATCCGTGGATCATCTTTGGATGCGGTTGCTGTTTGAGGGGGGATGTTGTCATTCGAATGAATTCTTGTCACTATAGGTGAGAGATTAGGTGGTGGAGAATTCTTACAACCACCTCGTGCCATTAATAAATTTCAGGCCCTCCTTCTAGCGCCATTTGTTGACGGGAGAAAATGAACGCTCGCCAACTGGAAGAGTGGATCCGGTCCGGGGTTGTCTAAATAACCCAAGACGTTTGGGATGAATCACCCTGACAGGTTTAGTGGATCTGTTGGCCGATCTAAGTCCTCAGAAAACAAAAGAAAACTACACTAAGGAACTAATCTAAATGAAAACAACAATTAAAGCAAATTATAAACAAATCTAAAATATATATATACAACCTACTGTCTAAACTATATAGTAATAATTCTATAAAACTAAATGTTCAATTATGAACATAACTACAAATGTACAATATTTACAGATTATAGATTTAAATGAAAACCTACAAAAAAATCATTTGTAAACTGTCCTAAGACAACAAAACTATTGTTTTTTGATCTTTTATAATTTTATGAGAAAGAAATTAAATAAAAACTATCTAATAAGCTAAGCAACTAAATAATAATTCTAACTATAAATCTGAACCATATGTATATCTATCTAAACTACTTAAATAACACTAATAAATTAACTAGCAAATAACAAATAGTAAACTGACCTGAAGTAATGCTTCAAGTTTGTCCTGTATGCAATAGTTGATTAAGCTGTTCGGTGGGACGAAACCCGCACCAGATTCTCCAAAAGCTTCTCGTAAACAGGAAGCAACTATGCTCTTCAAATATAAATGACAGGACAAACAAGACATAAAAAATTTACAACAATCTTATAATCTACAAATCATCGCAGTTAGAAAAGTCCCTGTGCAAGATTTGTTCAGAACAGTTCAATTAACGAAGAAGATAAATTTTTAGTTCATTAAATTGAAACAAAATGATTGTTATTTTAAAATAAGAGAAATCAGATATGGACAACACATAAACCAGATCACATCAACCTACAACGAATTACGATAGCTAAAGTAGTCGATAATTAATTGCAAACTGATATGAAGAAAACTTGAAATAAAAGTTTGATATATTGAAAGCTAAAGCTGTTACAAGACATCAACTTTCATCCCAGTTTGGATTATTATAAATCCATAGTCTGGTTCTCCCAACAATGATGATGACGGGTTCATTACAAAAAATAAATGAGTTTATAAATACCACAGGGTAAAACATCCCTGTGGGAATTATCAAAACAATTTACAAAAAATCTGGGGATAATCTCCCAAGTCTCTATTTCTGACTCAAGCTAACAAACTAAAACAAAACTATATCTAGAGTATCTCCTAAACTTCCACAACATGCCCAATTGATCATTGAAATTCGTATACACCTAAAAGTGGAAAAAATAGACAAGTTTAGAGGATATTTTATTGATAAAATTAACAAAAATCTAAACTTTAAGACTAGCTACAGAATCTTGCGATTCTGTAGATGGTCTAATTTGAACACATAATTGTTTTAAATCCATTCAAAACTAACATAATTATATTCAAACTATGAAACAAATATTTGATTACTAATTAAAAACCAAACGAATCATTCAAGCTAAAACTTCTATGCCGACTCAACACTTAACAAAATTGTTGTTGAATTAAAACGAAATTGACAAGATCATTTAAATCCAAACTAACAGAGCCGTATCTAACTTTGAATCCATCGCATTTTACAAATGACAGTGCTAATTTAGATGTACAGAATCATTTCAGAATCGAACCAAAAGAGATGGATCGAAGTGATTCAGGGCTGACACAATCGTTTGCTAAATCGTATCAATCAACACAGTTGTGTCCTATTTTAGCAAAGAGATTCTCTGTACAGATCGAATGTAATCAAAGCAAAAATGCTCATTTAAAAAAAAACAAAATCGTTTTTGGTAAATCGAAGTCAACAGGATTGTTTTTAGTCTATTAAAAGAAAACAGAACTAATCAAAAGCAAACCTAATCGCAAACAAATCAATCTTTTAAACTAATTCGGGAACAATAAAATCGCATTAACCAAATCATAGCTGCGTCCGAATTTAGTAATCAAATCTTCTGTACATGATTCATAACGAAGTTGAAAGTAACAAAATCATTTTGAATCTAATCAAACAGAGCTAATTTATGCTAATTGCAAACAAAATCTTTTATATTATCTCAAATAAAAATGAAATAATTCCTTGAAATTCGAAGTAACAGAACCATTTCTGACTCTATTAAAACAAACAGGAGTAATCGAAAGAAAAACCCAATCCACTATATTAATTAAAGAAAACTCATAAAGCAAAATCGATGTTAAAACACATACCTGGGCAACTCGATCGTGATAATTTTGAATTGACAAAGGTCGTTGTTGCTTCGACATTCCTGAAGACAATCGAACCAGTGGTTTTTTGTTTCTTCTCATTGGCTTATAGCACGTCGTTCTCCTTCGCCAACACTGTCACTCGTTCCTCTAACGATTTGATCTTTGATTGCAACAGGGGAATGTTAGTGTAATAACGCTCTAACCAAGCATTACATTGAATACACGATGGCTGAGTGGGCTTTGGTATCACAGGCGAGGGATTGTTCAAGTTACCAGGGGTTTCCTTGTGCAGCTTGATTCCCGGTTAGTTTGGGTAATTTTTGAGGCATGGAGGTAAGTTGGAAACATAGTCATAGGGTTCCTTAGAGCATAGGCCATGAGAATAGGGATATTCCTCAATCAAGAATCGTTCAATTTCGGAATCCGAGTCCTCTCTCAACACTATGGGCTTCTGATCAACATTTTTCTTGGGTTTGCTCCTAGCACATCTCGATATCCATCGAGCATTTTTCTTACCTTTATTGTTACAGTAGCATCGCCTCTGCCTTTCTTCCTCACAAGCCTTTTGACAGCATTGGAATTTTCTTTAGCACATGGGTTGGCCACGGTATCGGGTAGGTCTATGTCGGGGCAATCCAAGGGTTTGACAGGGGGTAGAAGGATATGAAGTGGCACAACCGGTCCAACCAATGTTTTAGTCACCATAACCTTGTTGACTTGGACAGACTCGGGAGTGGAAAATCCATTCCTAGATAGGAAGGCTTGCCAACTATCACCATGAAGGCTCAAATGATGGACGATAATAACTTTGATCAAGCTATGATGAAAAAGGATGATGTCAGCCTTCTCACGCTTGAATCTTTTGGACATATTGTAAGGACTACGCAAACGATAATGCGGCATATTCAAAGGGTAGCTTATAAATTTCATCAACAACTGAAGATGATACAGAAACACCAAGCCATACCTACCTTCATAGGTCACAAACTGTTTAACAATCGCTAAAAGATTGTGCCACCTGGGTTTGAGGGTGGTGATAGGCATACCTTTATCACAGGAAACAATCTTCCTTGACATGAAAAGGAGAGGCCACGACACCTCATCTACTTTGGAATTTTTAAACCACCTTTTCCCTGTAGCTGGCAGTCCTGTAGCTGATCTTACAAACTCCTCATTGAGCTCAAGCTATATGTCTCTGACCTTATCCCTGCATCCATCGAAGGTGAGGGTGAATTGTTGGGCAATCGAAAGGTTGAAACCCTCGAACCTTTGGATAAACACCAGCCAGCCACCATTTTCCAAATCTTTATGGGCATTGTTGAACAACAGGAGTGTTTGTCTCCCATTTGTCTCTATGTGCACCACTGGTGCCATAGACAGAAGAACACGGTGAGCTGGGTGAATGGGAAAGGGTTTGAACAGGGTAAACGTTGGGTCGATAGCTCACAGGCTTACCTGAAAACAACAGAGTTAACCCGGGATAGGGGGAAAGCATTAATGCCCGAGTGTGTGAGGGTGGTGGAGCTAGATCAGCCCATGAAAAACAGTCATTTCCTACAGTACAACCGACGGCGCATATAGCGATTCAAATCACTATTGCATATGTCAAAAACTATGCCATTCAAACAATTAATGAAATCTATGGTAAGTCGACCAAACATTTGCGCAAGTAATAGTTTCAGCATAGTTTTAAAATTAAAACAATGATTTGAAATCAACACCAAGGGTTCGATCATATCAAATATGTGTTGTATGAAATGATGACACCAAGGTTCTAACCACAACGTCAATGTGTTTTCATGAAACCAATGTGTCAAGGAAATCGATGAAAGACTATAAAACATCAAACCACCAATATATTAATGACCCAATGACAGTCATTATAATATCATCACAATCTTATAAAAATGAAATCATATTAACAACAACAGAATGCCAAATGAGTAAAGATCTTGGTATCTTGCCAACTGTACAACTATAATTAAATTGGAAATGCAGTGAACACATAGACAAGAGTAACCAAAATAATCCAGTGATGATTTTAATGTGACTTCGAAATCAAATTTTTCACGCTTGCATTCGTGAAAACGAGAACAAAGGCAGGTGTGCAAATGCACTAAATAGTAGTGTCGTTTCATTCAAAGATTGCGATGAAAATCAAGGGTTGCAAAACACTAGTGTAGGCAACTTATTAGGATAGTATAAAAAAGTGAATTGGCTGCCAACACCAGCCTATACCCATATTAGATATTATTTTTAAAATATTTGTCACACTACCAACCTTCCTAACATCTTAACTCAACAATAATATGGTGATCTTGGAAAGCTTCCCTTAAAATGTTTTTCGAGCACAAAAACAAAATTATAAAGAATCACAAGTAATCACTTACCCTCTTAAGGTCCGATAGACCAATTCGATCTTAGTGGACATTAATCATCATCATCATCATTTTATATATATATATATATATATATATATATATATATATTATAAAGAATCACAAGTAATCACTTACCCTCTTAAGGTCCGATAGACCAATTCGATCTTAGTGGACATTAATCATCATCATCATCATTATATATATATATATATATATATATATATATATATATATATATATATATATATATATATATATATTATTTTTGAGTTTTAATGTGTTTTTTTTTATATTTTTATTTAAAAAAAATTATTTTATTTATGTTTTTTTATTTCTTTCTTTAATTTCATTTTTCTAAATTCATATTTTTTTCCCTTTTTAATAGGGAGCATGAGAGAGGATTGAGCATGGGTTTAATTTTTTGGGGGCATTTTTTTTTCCCTAAACTAACAAATTTTAACATTTTTATCAATGTTAAAAACAATAAAATTGGAGTGATTTTTTTTAAACATAAAAAAAAATTTGAAAAAACATTATTAAAAAAAATACATTTTAAAACAATTTTTTTTGTTTGAAAAACAAAATTTAAAAAAATGTTGATACTTTATAACTAAGAATATTGAAAACGTCAAAAAAATTTCTTAAAAAAAAGAGGTGCTACCAATAACACCACTTTTAAAACAAGGGTAAAAAAACCTACTATATATGACCTCTAAAAAAAAAGAACTTTTAAGAGTTCTTATTAAGTTCGTAACTAAGTGATTAACACCACTTGGTTTGTGTCTTAACATATGATTGGTCCACAATCTCTATTTAAAGATCATGGATGGCCATTTTCTAATGATTGATTGGTAGAGATTCATATGGAAATTGTTTTCTTTTTTCCTTAACAAATTGTCTCAAGTGACCGTGTTGGGTAGGGTCATGAATTGTTTCCTTTTTTATGGATTTTAACCATGGATACACTTGTGTAATGATATTTGATTTGTTTGTGTGAGTGATTTGTTTAAAGCATCTTACTTGTGTGGATATACCATGTTTATTGAACACTTCATCTACTTCATTAATGAACCAAAACCTATTAATATTTTCATTACTTTTAATTGAAAACAACTTATTTCTTACTTAAACAAAATATAATTAATATACAATTTTTTTTAACATGTCAATGATTCCAATGAAAATACAAATAAATCTTTTAGATGAATCTACTCCCAACTTTGTTCCTCAACCATAGGCCCTTATTAGTCTACACCTTTTATAATCAAATAATTCCTTCAAGGTATCTCCATCACTATAATCATGGGTGATTTATGCATAAATTTGTGTAACATCATGTTCCACACCACTTCCAAATTGGTGACAAAGTGCGATTGAATTTAGACAAATATCATTTTTAGGATAAAGTGTATAGTAAGGTTGAACCCATTTGGTATGTCCCTTAATCATCCAACAAGTGTCTGAGAATGATTTCTTCCTTGATCTTCCATCTCACCTATGAATTCATGAGTTGCATATGTTGATCTTCTCAAACCATATCAAGAGTTAACATTGGAAATATATAGCTTGACCAGTCATCCTGCAATATTGTTCTTGATTTTCAGCCTCGACTTGATGCATATGAGGTTTTCAACTAGACGAGTCAATGGAATTGTCAGGGTTCCACCATTTCCTACCTTGTTTCTAAACAATGTTAGTTTCCATAATAGGCTTGTTGGATTTCTCAACAATAGATGCAACACCGTTTTCCCTCTCCTAAAATCATTGGAGGCCAATGATTTTGTTGTTGGGAGGAATGATAGGGATTACCATATGTACTTAATATATCACATTATTATTTGTATTGTAGGAGATTATTATTGTGGTTTGGTATTAAAAATCCCTCTAGTTTCCTACTCTCATGGATTAGTTAAGATCCCATCTCTAACTATATCTATTATTTGTTAGGATATTTAGACACTTTAGGAGTTACTTAAGATCAACTTGGTATAATGCATCGTTAGGTAAAAGTGTGTTTCTTTAGTATGCATTAGTATGCATTTGTAGTTAGTAAATCCAATGGTCACGATATGTTCCCGACATAGAGTGATCCAATAGTTCATATTCTCCTTGATATTAATGACTACATTGATCCATGGCTTAACACTAGATTCATCCATGATCTTTATTTAAAGATAATGAAGGGTCATTTTCCAATCATCGATTGTGAGAAAATCTCTTGTAAATCTATTTGTATTATTTTTCTTTTGCATTAATAAATGTCTCAAAGTGGCAACATTGGTTGGGGCTATGGATGTTTCCCCGTCGGGGTTTTACCACATCACAACATCAGTGTGTTGATATTTGATCTGGTTGTGTGAGTGGTTACTGAAGGTTTTCATCCATTGTTGGGCCTGTAAGAAACAAGGAGCTATTTCTCTTTCTTTAACAGAAGCAGAGTACCGAGCAATGGTTAATGCAAGTCAAGAAGCCTTGTGTCTTTGATAGATCCTTTTAGAGTTTGGGTTCCAACAAAAACATCTTAAAAACCTTTGGTGCAACAATTAGAGTGCCATCAAGCTCTCTAAAGACCAATTTCAACATCAGTACAACAAACACATCGAAATACACATGCACTTCATCAAAAATCTCATTCATGATCAAGTTATTGAAGTGCTCTTTTTCCCTAAAAAATATCAAGTTGCAGACATTTTAACAAAGTCTCTTACAGAAGCAAAGTTTTCCAAACTTCGATCTATGTCAGGATTTCAAGAAGTTTTCATTAAGGGAGGATAGGCTCTAATACATCCTTCCTTCTTCTATTGTGTCACCTTTGTTAATCATTCAATCCTATACAAAGTTGTTCTTAAGGGGGGATGTTAGGATATTTAGACACTTAGGAGTTAGTTAAGATCAACTTGGTCTAATGTTTCATTAGGTAAAAGTGTGTTTCTTAGTCTGTTTCTTTAGTATGCATTTGTAGTGAGGAAAACCAATGGTCACGATATGTTCTCGATGTAGAGTGATCTGACAGTTCATACTATCCTTGATATTAATGACTACATTGATCAATGGATTAACACCCGATTAGTCCATGATCTCTATTTAAAGAGCATGGAGGGTCATTTTCTGATGATTGATTGTGAGAAACTCTCTTGTAAATCTATTTTTAATCTTGTTCTTTTGCATTAATAAATTTCTCTAAGTGACCACATTGGATGGGGCTATGGATGTTTCCCCATAGGGGTTTTACCACGTCAAACGGTGTGTTGATATTTAATCTAGTTTTGTGAGTGGTTACTGAAGGTGTTCATCCCATGTTGTAATACCCGTGTTGTCAAAAATTATTGTGTCTAGTCACTAGTTTTTAGGATTGTGTTGAGCATTTATCATCTAATTTTTTGACGTAGTTCTCTTGCTATAAAACTATATAAGCATGTGCATTTTTGATATTATATAACTATTTTGATGGAAAATTAATATCATTATGTTGTTAATATATATTTATATATATAATTGATGATTCCTTGGTATTTTATTATAAAATGATATGTACATGCATTTTATATTAAAAAATGTGGATTGTAAAAGAAATCATCATAAGTCAAAATTGAACATCTAGTCTATGTCCATAAGGCTATTAAAAAAAATATAAATTCCAAGTAAAGGATATATATAACAAGCATAAAGGAAATCATATGGACAAGGGATAGAAAATTTATAATGAAAACCAAATATGAAGGCCAGGTGCCAACCATAAAGATAGACATTAAAATTAAGGACTGATAACATGTTTCATATTTATAGAAGGGTTGTGTGCAAGATACCAGATATATAAAATATGCAGAACAGAAACGAAATGCTAGAAATGACAGAATAATAGTAAAATATCCAGCATAATCTTCACAATACACATAAATGATATACGAAAT
>JZKD02S1036740.1:731389-767362 GCA_000966675.3 Picea glauca | reverse complement strand
TCTCTCTCTCTCTCTCTCTCTCTCTCTCTCTCTCTCTCTCTCTCTCTCTCTCTCTATTTTCCTACCAATTCTCCTTTTGTATTCTCTTGGATTGCAGTTTTTGGGATGGTTGTAACTGACACTTCTTGATTTTATTTAGTTATGTTGATTAAAGCTTGTTTTAACCACTTGTCAACATAATCTCTCATGTGAGTGCTGACTCTAAAATTCTCTCATAATTCTATTTTCATTAAACTGTACTTAGAAAATTTTCATCTCCCATAATATTTGTGTTGCCTTCAGAGAAGAGGAACCACAAAAGGCATAATCCCTTTTCAACCTATAAGTATTCCTTTGTCTGTCGATATCCATACCTAGTTTCGTTTTGGAACCGTAGAAGTGGATTTTCTTTGTTTTCTTTTAAAATATCAACTTTCCTCCGTCCATCGATTTCAATTACTTAGTTTATTTTTAAAAACCCATTCTCAGATGCATAAGAGAAGATTCTTGTCTTTACCCAATCTCTTTCTATTTTCTTCGTTCACACGATAATCGGTACTTAGAATTTTTTTTGAGATTATTCAATATAACCGTGAAATTGGAGATTACATCTTTCAAGATTTCAATATTCATTCTTCCGCTCCACCAAAAGGTTTTTCCCATGTCATGGTAATCAAAGAAAAATTTAAAGTTTGGCTCGTGTGAATTTAATATACCAGGAGCATTATTAATATAGAGATCAATTCGATGTTAACTTTATAAATTCAAATTTAATTAACATAACTTCTCCCTCAAAAAAAAATCTACAATTAACTTAAACAAACTTAAACAGGGAAACAATATTCCATAATCACATGAGTCCTTTGCATGTTTCGATCATCACAAAATAAGATGGTGAAATGAAGAGAAATATTTTGCGACGACATGATAAACACATTTGCATGAGAAAATTTAGAGAATCTATGGTCCAAAGTCTACAAAAAATATTCTTCAGAAAGGAATGATAATCTCATATGGATGTCCAGGATAGTTCAAGTAGGCTCTGTTCCATAAGTATTTGATACAAAGGATTTAGTGATATGGTGTACTTATAAATTCGATAAAGACCATATTATTATCAAAATAAACGACCGCTCATCGATTTCTTTGGGACTACCTACTTTCAATCAAATGCTCAAATTGTTGAAGCCATTTGCAATATTCAAAGTCTAGGAAGCTAAGAATTTTATCAAATATAAAAATGGAGGAAGATATATATTTCCACAATGACTGGAGAACCCCTCAACAATTCCAGAGGATTTATCTCTAATACAGGTTAGTGAACTCAAGAAACCGTACAAAGAAATTACTTGGTTTTTAACTAGAATTCTCTTGTTGGAATCCAATGCTACTATTCCTGGGTTGGATTTGTATATTTATATTATTTTGTTCAAGGAAAAAGTGTTTTTGATTGGTCAAGGATTATATCCATGGAAATAACAATTCAATTGTCAAATTTTAAGAAATATAATTTTTTTTATATGTCTCGGTATTTGGTTTTCCCTATCATCGAAAGCCATGAATTTTAAGGTCTGCATATTTCAAATCAAGTTGATCTCATTAGAAGTGACATAATTTTTAAATCAAAGGGGAGAATTTGAATATGGTGAATATTATAACATCATCAAAATATATTGCTCCAGTGTATCACATATTTATCTCCCATTTTATGTATCTAATAAAATGTTCATAATAGAAGTTTGCAGACAATACAGATTATGAGAAAATTTCTTTGCTCAAATAAAGAAAAGGAAATTTATTCAATTACTGTGGAAGGTTGGTGAGATTATATTAAAGAATGCCTTGAATATTGATTAATATGTTGTTCAATTTGACCCTTATAAGTTAAAGGTGGATGATTCCGTGAAAGGGTTTGACCCACAATTTGTTTTTATGAATCGTATAATTTCCACTTGTTTTGATATCTCATTTATTAACACATACATATATGAGGAGGAAGAAAATGAAGGAAATAATTATCAAGAAAAACTAGTTCAAGGACTAGAAACTATTATAAGTACAAACAAGGCATATAAACAACATGGAAAGGTCATAATTGAAAATGGTTCTAAATCTCAAAGTTCATCTAAAAAATGCATCACACCAAAATGACATACCCAGAACATATTCCAAGATAAATTTTTTTTTTTAATGAATCATTCATGGGGTGATGATGATCCTGATCATGGTGAAAATAATATTGAGTCAACCCATAAATTACCAGTAATAAAGAGAAAAAGGTATAAAAATCAAGAAGAAACAGAGCAATGCATACCTGATGATGATGTCCTTTTGCAAAACATGGACCTTGATGTTGATATAGAAAATATTGAATTCCTAGAAGATGAGCAAAGAATTTTTCCAGAAAAGGAGTTTATTGTCCAAGAAAATATTTTTGATGAAGAAGAATCATTAACCCTCCATAATGCATCATTTGATAAGGAGATAAAAACGTTAGTGTTTCAACATGTAAATTCAAGAGGAAAAAGGCTAAAAGATTCAACAATGGATTTAAGGGGGTTCCAACATCCAAACTTTAAAAAATCCATATGGTCACTGTAAATTCCATAGATATATCAATTGATAGTATGGAAGGAGAAAATGAAATATTAAAGAACAAAATCAGAGAATTAGAGAATTCTTTGATTCCACCCCCAATCTTTGCAAATCCATTTGCTTTTGTTCAACCTGGGATGAATCTCGACGACTTGATGTTGGAAAATTGGTTTTCGTTGATGTCAACCATTGGATATTGAACTTGGAGATTGATGTCAACCTTTAGAGATTGATGTCAACCCATGGAGAGGTCCATGTATGCTGGACAATTGATTGACACTTGTATGATCGATATTGATGTTGAGTTAGTTGGGTACATTTGATGTAGTCTACATGTAGCCCCAAAGTTGTGGTTATGGGACATGAAGTGTATTAAGGAATATGGACATGAAGGACAAAGATATTGAAGGCAAGACTATCACAGATGGATAGTACACATTGTGCCATTTCCAGTGATATGTGGAATGACACATGGTTCCTCACAGTTAGGGAGATATGTTCTTACAAAGTTGGAAGCCCCAAAGAGTGGACAAGAATCCCCTAGTTTTTTATAAGTCTTGGTCAAAGAGGTAAAGTTGTTGTAACAAGAAAAACCTACAAGCCCTAAATTAAGGAGAGAGGTTACTATGAAAACATATATAAACACCTCAAGGAGTCTCTCATAAGAATACTCACACACTTACAATTGAATATATATCTTGTGATTGTTATGATCTAGTATTATGATATTTTGGCTATTTTGTGACGACATTTTTCTGAGGTTACGAAGAAAGGTCGAAGGTGAAAGTCTCAGAGTTGAAACAAGCTTGAGTAACCCTAGTTCCTAAGGTATCCGCATGTTGTAGATTAGAAGGGCATAGATGTACACATGATGTAGTGGAGGAAAACATGGATATCCATGAGCTATAGAAGAGAAAGTCATGTATATGTAAAATGACTAGTGAAAGGTTTTGAAGGGATGTTGGTACCAGGTTGTTGATGACTGTGGAAGAGTTACATGTCATTTTATATTACAAAAAGTCAACTACAAGATCATAGTTAAGTATTAAGGGTTATGGTGTTATGGTACATGCATGGTAATGATAGTATGTGATAAGGTACATCTTGGTGATGTTATGGTAGATTGATTAGAAACATCATTGGATATCTTGGTGTATTTTTTGGTTACATGTTATGGAACACACTTGAGGCTTGGTATATTGTGTTATGAGGTTGCATCTTGGTGATATTGAGGAGAATGCTTAAGGAATGTGTTTGTGATCTTTTGTTTATGACTTGAGGAACATCATTGGATGAATGGTACATGTTGGTTTAGGTATACCTGGTGAGATACACTTTTGGTTCATATATTGGTTTATTAGCATATGGTGTTGAGGTACATGGTTGTTGTACATGGTTGTTGTGAATGGATGGCACATGGTATGATGTTGAGGTGCATGGTTGATGCACTTGTTGTGGTACATGTTGTGGTACATGGTTAATGGTACAGGTTGAGGTACAGGTCGATGTATGGTTGATACATGGTACATGTTGGTACTTGGTTGAGACACATATCCTGTGAGGGTATGTGGTGATCTTGGTACATGCTTGGTAGAGGCACGTGTTGGTGTTGTTGAACATATGGTTTGAGATATATTATTAGTGATATTGGCATGCATTGCAAGTGGATGAGAGTGGATCCATTTTAATGGATGAGACAATGATTGATTGGACAAGTTGTTGTGATAGTTGTTGATGTGATAGTGACAATGGTAGTGATGGCAGTAGTGATAGTTGGTCTGCACTTATACTTCAAGGTGGTAGGATGGGGAAAGTAAAGGGGGTTTTATCCTCCTTCCGGTTGGATCCATAGAATCAAGGAGCTGTATCTTCCTTTAGCTTGGATCCTGATAACTAGGTGGTTGTAGCCACCTTTCGGTTGGAGTAGGATAACCCAGGGGGTTGTAGCCTCCTTCTGGTTGGAGTTAGAGAATTCGGGGATTTGTAGCTTCCTTCAGGTTGGATATTGTAAATAGGGGGTTGTAGCCTCCTTCCAGTTGCATCTCGAGAATTGGGAAGTTGGTGCTTCCTATGAATAAATTCTTGATATATGTAAGAAAACATTATGTGGTTTTCTCCCATTTGGGTTTCCACGTAAATACTAGTGTATTATGTTCTTGATGTGATGTTTCTTATATATATATATATATATATATATATATATATATATATATATATATATATTGGATGAATTTATAGATGATAAATTGATGATATATTGTTGAACATTGTTGTTAAAGTAAACAAATATACATTGTGGTTAAAAGTGGTATGAAGTTCTCATACTGATTCACCCTCCCTCTGAATATTCCAAAAATTGGTATCAGAGCGAGGTTCCTTCAAGAAATAGTTTAACCACTTGAAGGACATCATGGAATACACTAAGAACAGAGGACCAATGTTCGATATGAATGGATTATAATTGTTCAGTATGAATGGAGCACCAATGTTCAATTGTAAGTATGGTTTGGACTATGAGTTATGGAGCAGAAGGATGAAAGTATCTTTATAGGATAAGTGATATGATGTTTGTAACTCAGTTGTTACATGATACAATTGTAAAAATAAACCAAATACTACAACCAAGAAATAATTAAAGAAGAACAAAAAAATATCAATGGATTTCATCATGAAAGGATTACATGATTCAATAAAGGACAAAGTGGGAAACTTTTCATGAGCTAAAGAAATTTCAGATAAGATACATAACATCTATTATTTTCCCATCATAGAGTCAAAGATTTCTAAAGAAGATATATATATAGAACAAGAGGTAAGATGCTCATCATGTTAGACAGATTAAGAATAAGAAGAAGAGTTTTCAATAAACATAAGTGAGTTTTGTTTCTTTAATTGTGAAAAGCACGAAGATATTGAAATTGAATGCCCTTATTTGAAGATTGAAAGTGATGATAAAGAACAACCCATTGAAAGAGTAGACAATCCTGATATTAAAAAGGAAAAAAGGATCTTGAAGGAAAATTGATCAGTGCTCTTGATGAACTAACTAAAGAAAGGAAGAAGAACTAGTCACTTGAGGAAAAAATAGCCAAGAATAATTCTCAAGAACATTTTTAAGAGTCCCAAAAGGTCATCATGAAACTAAAATCTCATCTAGAAGAAGTCAGAAATATTGAATAAACATACAAAAGTCAAGTGGAAGAGAAGAAATGTTTGGAAGCTGAAATAAAAGAATTAAGAAATGAAACAATGAAAGAGAAGTAGTATTTGGAAACCGAAAGAAAGGAAGAATAAAAGAGAGAATATTTTGACAGACCGTCTTAGGGAAAGAACTGAAGACTTAAATAAACTTGAAGTAGAATTTGTTCAAGAAGAAACAAGACTTGAAAAGGAAATCATCTCCTTGAATATCCAACTTGAAGAAGCAAAGCGAACAAAATAATTCAAATAATGAATAAGGATGAAGAGGTTTAACATATTGAAGAAGAAGTTGTCACATTGAGAAGTAAAATTGCCAAGCAGAACAAGAACGTTGAAGAGATAGAAACATCTGCATCAACAATAAAGAATGAAGAGAAGCATTCCATGTTTCTAGAAAAGAATAATGAAGAAACATGTTCAACAAGACCTATCACATTCAGGAAACAAAGAAGCTTCAACCATAATGAAGGGATCGAAAAAATATAATATCATGATCAACCAAGGCATGAATTCAGAAGGAATATACAACACAGAAGATCATTCAATCCCAGGTATGTAAATTTCTTTTACGGTCATTGTTTTTATTGTACTAACTTTGGACATAAGGTTGCAGATTGTAGGGATTATGAAAGAAATGTTCAAAAAATAAAATATTATGTGGCCCCACATAATATTTAATGTTACAAGAGCCATAAATATGGACAAATAACCCATGTTTATAGAAGCATGATGGATACTTCTTTGAGAAAGACCATTGATATTAGATATAAGAAGGTTTGGAAAATAAAACAAGAACAAGTAAAGGAAGATAAAATGAATGAAGCACACCCATAAGCCATACTCTCAAGATTGGAAATATTACAAGATGAAGACAAATATACAGGGAAAAAAAAATATGTCAAATATAGGAAGGCTTGGAGAATAAATGAAAAACAAGAAGAACATGTGAATAAAGATCAGTTCCCAAAGATCACATAATTTGCAGTAGTACGAGAAAGAAAAGAAGAGCAGCCGAATAAATAACATGTTCAAGAGATTGTACTTTTAGGAAGTGTAGTGCAAGATCAATCCACAAAAAGAAATGAAGAAGTGAGAGTTCATAAAGATGACAAGTCTACAAATGAAGAAGAAGATTACTCTGCATCATGGTGGGTATTTTTCTGAGACATCTGACTTGGAGACTCCCAACAAATATGTATGTTAAATAGGGGAGTCAATGTAGTAGAAGAGATAGATCATAGAACCATCCTTCGAGAAACATTTGAAGAGACATATTCAGAGCAGTCAGATAGAAGAAGTACATATTGACATATTGATCAATTGAGAAGTAGTGTTCCCACATAGGTATCAATTGGAAAACAAAGTTTATGATTCTATTGCACATACATATTTAGGTATGTATATCTTTAGCACAGGTTGTTCCAGACATGCATATTTTGATGAGAAGATAGATCACATCAATGGACATATTTGATTTAGTCTGATAAATAGGAACATGTGATGATCAGTTGTAGTATATTCAAGAGAAGGATTCAAAATAGTGTAGTGACAGATGGATCAACATTGTGGACAATTTAGTATCATATTTATGGACAATTTGTGACATGTGGACATAGATGGATTCATTATATGTTTAGTAGGTACAAAAAGAACGAGTCAGAGAAGATGGATAGTAGTGTATTTACAATTTCAATCGGTGGAATCAATTGGGATCAATTGGTCACAGAAAAGAAAACAGTAAAAGGAACAAGAGAAAAAGGAAAGAGAAATTGTCAGCAAAAGCTATTTCATCATAATGAAATCATTTGACAACATGGTCAAGTGAACATGAAAAGTGATTGAATAAATCAATTTTTGAATTCTTTTTATATATATCAGTGAATTACATGTGGAAGAACGAATGGAAAATAATTATCATTGGAAGAGAGGAAAGGAAACATTTCACAGGTATTTCTACAACTTGCAGATCATCAGAGAGAGAGAGAGAGAGATCCAGAAAAGGAAGATCAATAACACACACACAGTGAGACATACCCATAGGGGGAGCTATTATTTTTCCCATGATTGGTTAGAGAAGGTACAATATTAGGAGGAGATATATCGACATGGGGAGTTAACCTTTGGTCAAAGATGAAGAGAAAGAACATAGTCATGAAGACAGGGGGAGAAGCCCCAAGGGGATATACCCTTTTCCATTGATGTAAAAGGGGGAGAAATATAAACATTGATGAGGATTGATGATCACAAGGGGGATCATGAGCATTATTATTTCCATGTCTAAGTATTTCCATCAATGTTGGTGTTGCCATCAATTACAAAGGGGGATATTGTTGGACAATTGGTTTGGACAATTTTTTTTCATTGATGTCAACCCTTGGAGAGTGACCTTGGAGATTTTTGTCAACCCTTAGAGATTGATTTAAACCGTTGGAGAGGTATAGATATGTTGTATATTTGATTGAAACTTGTATGATCAAGATTGATGGTGAGTTAGTTGGATACATTTGATGTAGTCTACATGTAGCCCCAGCAGTGTGGTTATGGGATGTGGAGTTGATTAAGGAATATGGATATGAAGGACAATGGAATTGTAGGTAATACTATAATATATGGATAGTACACATCATTCCATTTTTGGTGATATGTGGAATGCCACATGGTTCCTCACAGTTAGGGAGATATGGCCATGTAGAGTTGGAGTCCCCAAAGAGTGGACAAGAAGCCCCTAGTTTATTATAAGCCTTGGTCAAAGGGGTAAAGTTGTTGTAAGAAGAAAAAACCTAGAAGCCATAAATTAAGGAGAGAGGTTACTATGAAAAAGTATATAAACACCTCAAGGAGTGTTTCATAAGAACACTGACACACTTACAATTGAATATCTATCTTGTGATTGTTATGATCTACTATTTTGATATTTTGGCTATTTTATGACAATATTTTTCTGAGGTTATGAATAAAGGTCGAAGATGAAAGTCTTGGAGTTGCAACAAGCTTGAGTACCCCTAGTTTTTAAGGTATCCACGAGTTGTAGGGTATGGATGTACGTGAGATGCAGTGGAGGAAAGAGTAGATATCCACGGGTTATAGAAAAGAAAGTCATGTATATGTAAAATGACTTGTGAAAGGTTTTGAAGGGATGTTGGTATCGTTGTGAAGGGATGTTGGTAACGAGTTGCTGATGACTGTGGAAGAGTTACAGGTCAGTTTACAATACAATAGGTCAACTACAGGATCAGAGGTAAGTCTTAAGGGTTCTGGTTATGGTGTTATGGTACATGCATGGTAATGGTAGTATGTGATATGATACATCTTGGTGATGTTATGGTACATTGATTAGAAATGTCATTGGATATCTTGATGTATGGTTTGGTTACATGTTATGGTGCATACTTGAGGCTTGGTATATTGTGTTATGAGGTTAGAACTTGGTGATATTGAGAATCATGCTTAAGGCATGTGTTTGTGTGATTTTTTTATGACTTGAGGCACATCATTGGATGCATGATCCATGTTGGTTGAGGAATAATTTGTGAGATACATTGTTAGTTCATATCTTGGTTTATTAGAATATGGTGTTGAGGTACATGACTGATGTGCATGGCTAGCAGATGGTATGGTGTTGAGGTGCATGGTTGATGCATGATTTGGTACAGGTTGAGATGCATGGTTGATGCATGGTTTAGTATAGGTGTTGGTGTATGGTTGATGCACCTATTGTGGTACAAGTTGTGGTACATGGTTGATGGTATAGGTTGAGGTACAGGTTGATGCATGGTTGATACATGGTATAAGTTGGTACTTGGTTGAGACACATATCTTGTGATGGTATGTGGTGATCTTGGTACATGCTTGGTAGAGGCACGTGTTGTTGTTGTGGAGTATATGGTTTGAGATATACTTTTGGTGATATTGGCATGCATTGCATGAAAATGAGAGTGGATTCAGTTTTTTGGATGAGGCAGTGAATGGTTGGAATGGTTGTTGTGATGGTGGTTGATGTGACAGTGGTAGTGAAAGTGGCAATGAATGTAGTAGTGACAATTTGTCTGCACTTATAATTCAGGGAAGCAAGATGGGGCAAGGAAAGCAGGTTGTACCCTCCTTTCAATTGGAGTTGGATCTTCCTTCAGGTTGGATCCTGAGAACTAGGTGGTTGTAGCCACCTTCTGGTTGGAGCCGTAGAACCCATAGGGTTGTAGCCAGAGAATATAAGGAGTTGTAGCTTCCTTCAAGTTGGAGCCTATAAATAGGGGGTTGTAGCTTCCTTCCAATTGCAACTGGAGAATTGTGAAGTTGGTGCTTCCTATGAATGAATTATTGATATATATAAGAAAGCATTATGTGTTTTTCTCCCATTTGGGTTTCCACGTAAATACTAGTGTATTGTGTTCTTGATATGATGTTTCTTATGATATATATATTGGATGCATTCATAGATGATACATTGATGATACTTCTGATTTTTTTTTAAAACTAAATGAATATACATTGTGGTTAAAAGTGGTATAAAGTTTTCATATTGATTCACCCCCCCTATTAGTATTCCAACAATTAATATCAGAGTGAGGTTCCTTCATGAAACTTTTTAACCACTGGAAGGAGATCATGGAATATTCTAAGATTGGAGTACCAATGTTCAATATGAATGGAGTACCAATGTTCAATTGTCAATATGGTTTGGACTATGAGTTACAAGTAGAAGGATGAAAGTATTTTACAAGAAGAGGTATATGATGTTTGACACTCAATTGTTACAGGAGACAATTCTACAAAGAAACCAAAGACTGTATCCAAGAAGGAAGTAAAGAAGAGCAAGAAAAAATAAATGAATTTCATCATGGAAGGATTACCTGATTCAGTAAAGGACAACATGGGAAAATGTTCATCAACTAAAGAACTTTGGGATAAGCTACATAAAATCTAATATTATCCCATCACAGAGTGAGAGATTGCTCAAGAAGATACAGGTACAAAAAAAGAGGTAATATGTTCATCATGTCAGACAGATTTATAAGAAGAAGAGTTGATAATCAACATAAGTGATTTGTTTTGCTTTAATTGTGAAAAGCATGGATATCTTGAAATTGAATTCCCTTATTTGAAAATTGAAAGTGATGATACAGAACAACCCAATAAAAGAAAAGACAATGCTGAGATTAAAAAGACAAAGGATATTGAAGAAAAATTAATCAGTGCTTTAGATGAACTAACCAAACAAAGGAGGAGGAAATAGTCAATTGAGGAACAAATAGCCACGAATAATTCTCAATAACATTCCGAAGAAGTTTAAAAGGTCATCATGAAACTAAAAGATCATATAGAAAAAGTCATAAAGATTGAAGAATCATACAAAAGTCAGATGGAAGAGAATCAATGTTTGGAAGTTGAAATAGAAGCATTAAGAAAGGAAGGAATCAAAGAGAAGCAGTATTTGTAAACCGAAAGAAATGAATCAAAAAAGAGAGAGAATATTTTGATAGACCATATTAAGGAAAGAACTGAAGACTTGAATCAACTTGAAGCATAATTTTTTCAAGAAGAAAGAAGACTTGAAAAGGAAATCATCTCCTTGAAGATACAACTTGAAGAAGAAAAGTGAACAAAAGAATTCATGAAGATTCAGATGATGAAGAAAGATAAAGAGGTTGAGCAGGTTGAATAAGAAGTTGTCACATTGAGAAGTAAAATTGTCAAGCTCAGCAAGAATATTGAAGAGTCTTAAGAACCAAATGTCAAAATAACATAAAAAACCTCAAAATAAGTACTCAACTCCTTGACAAAGAGATAATTTCAGATAATAATCCTCTTCAATGGGGAAACCTCCTTATACACCACATAAATTTACAAATACATGATGATTCCAAATGAAAAGGTCTCCTTGGTATATATAGGAGACTAGGAGGTACAATTACAACTAATGGACCCAAGTTGACATAAATAAAATATAAATACTAATGTAATATGGCCCAATTAAGGGGTAATGTGCCACTATTTAGGGCTTAACAAAAATACAAAAACATTCGCATCGATAGTAGAGAATGAAGAGAAGCATTCCAGGTTTCCAGAAAAGAAGAATGAAGATACATCTTCAACAAGACCTACCAGATTCAGGAAACAAATAATCTTCAACCATAATGAAGGGATCCACAAAATAGAAGAGCATGATCAACCAAGGTGGAAATTCAGAAGGACTACACAACAAAGAAGATCATTCAATCCCAGGTATGTAAATTTCTTTTATGGTCATTTTTTTAATTGTACTAACTTTGAACATAAGGTTGCAGATTGAAGGTATTATGAAAGAAATGTTCAACCAAGAAAATATTATGTGGCCCCACATACCATTTAATGTTACAAGTGCCATAACTATGGACACATATCCCATGATTGTAGAAGCTTGATGTATACTTCTTTGAGAAAGACAGTTGATATTAGATATAAGAAGGTTTGGAAAAGAAAACAAGAACATGTAAAGGAAAATCATATGAATGAAGGAAACCTAGAAGTCATACTCTCAAGATTGGAAATATTAAAAGATGAAGACAAATATACAGGGAAAAACAAAGATGATAGATATAGGAAAGTTTGGAGAAGAAATGAAAAACAAGAAGAACAAGTGAATAAAGATAAAGTCCTAGAGATCACAAAATTTGCAGTAGTATGAGAAAGAAAAGAAGAACAGGTGAAAAAATAATAGGTTCAAGAGATTGTACTTTCAAGATTTGTAGTGCAAGATCAATCCATAGGAAGAAAGGAAGAAGTGAGAGTTCGGAAATATGATGATTCTACAGACAAAGAAGAAGATTACTCTACATCAGAGCGGTTATTTTTCTACGACATACGACTTGGAGAATACCAACAAATATGTATGTTAAACATGGGAGTTAGTGTAGTAGCAGAGACATATCAAAGAACCATCCTTTGAGCAACATTTGCAGAGACAAATTCAGAGCAGTTAGATAAAAAAATTACAGATTGACATATTGATTGATTGAGAAGTAGTGATCCCACAAAATTATCAGTTGGAAGACAAAAGTTTATGATTCTATTGCACATATGTATTCAGGTAGGTATATCTTTAGTACAGGTTGTTCCATACATGTAGAGTTTGATGATCAGATAGATCAGATCAATGGACATATTTGATTCAATATGATAAACAAGAGCATGCGATGTTCAATTGTAGTATATTCAGGAGAAACCTTTAGAATAGTATAGTTATAGATGGGTCAACACTGTGGACAATTTGTGGCATGTGGAAAAAGATGTATTCATGAGATGTTTAGCAGGTGAAAAAAGAATGGGTCAGAGAAGATGCATAAAAATGTATTTACAATTGAAATCAATGGAATCAGTTGGGATCAATTGGTCACAAAAAGGAAAGCAGTAAAAGGCACAAAAAAACAGGGAAAGAGAATTTGATAGAAGAAGTTATATCATCAGAACAACATAATTTGATAAAATGGTAAAGTGAACATGACAAGTGATTGAAGAAATCAATTTTTGAATTATTTTTATATATATCAGTGAATTACATGAGGAATCACCAATGTAAAATAAGTAGCACTAGATGAGAGGAAAGGAAACATTTCACAGATATTTGTACATTTTACAGATCATCAGAGAGAGAGAGAGAGATACATGAAGGAAAATCAGTAGCATACAAAGAGGAAGACATACCCACATGGAGAGCTATTCTTTTTCCCATTATCGGTTAGAGAAGGTACAATATCAGGAGGAGAGAAATCGATAGGGGGAGTTAACCTTTAGTCAAATATGAAGATAAATAATAGAGGTATGAGGACAGGGGGAGAAGCCCCAAGGGGAGATACAATTTTCCATTGATGTCAAAGGGGGATAGAGAGAAACATTTATGAGGAGCTATGATCACAAGGGGTTCATGAGCATGAGTATTTCCATGTCTAAGTGTTTTAATCAATGTTGGTTTTGACATCAATTCCAAAGGGAGATATTGTTGGAAAGTTGGTTTGGACAGTTAGTTGTCATTGATGTCAACCCTTGGAGAGTGATATTAGAGATTGATTTCAACCCTTAGAGATTTATGTCAACCCTTGGAGAGGTCCACATATGTTGGAAATTTGATTGACACTTGTATGATCGAGATTGATGGTTAGTTAGTTGGGTACATTTGATGTAGTCTACATGTATCCCTAGAGGTGTGGTTATGGGACTTGAAGTTGATTAAGGAATAGAGACATAAAGGACAATGAAATTTCAGGTAAGACTATCATATATGGATAGTACACATTGTTTTGTTTCCGGTGATATGTGGAACTCCACATGGTTCCTCACGGTTAGGGAGATATAGCCTTGCAAAGTTGGAATGCCAAAAGAGTGGACAAGAAGCCCCTAGTTTGTTATAAGTCTTGGTCAAAGGAGTAAATTGTTTGTAACAAGAAAAACCTAGAATCCCTAAATTAAGGAGAAAACTTACTATGAAAAAGTATATAAAGACCTTGAGGAGTCTCTCATAAGAACAATCATACTTACAATTGAATATCTATCTTGTGATTGTTATGATATAGTATTGTGATATTTTGGCTAGTTTGTGACGACATTTTTCTGAGGTTACGAAGAAATTTCGAAGGTGAAAGTCTCACAGTTGAAACAAGATTGAGTAACCCTAGTTTATGACATATTCTTGATTTGTAGGTCAGAAGGGAATAGATGTACATGGGCTGCAATGGAGGAAAGCATGGATATTCATGAGTTGTAGAAGAGAAAGTCATGCATATGTAAAAGGACCTATGAAAGGTTGTGAATGGATGTTGATACCAGGTTGTTGAGGAATGTGGAAGAGCTAAAGGCCAGTTTATAGTACAACATGTAAGCTACAGGATCAGAGGTAAGTCTTAAGGGTTATGGTTATGGTGTTATGGTACATGAATGGTAATGATAGTATGTGATATTGTACATCTTGGTGATGTTATGGTACTTTGATTAGAAGCATCATTGGATATCTTGGTGTATGTTTTGGCTACATGTTATGGTGTTTACTTGAGGTTTGGTGTATCGTGTTATACAGTTGCATCTTGGTGATATTGAGGATCATGCTTAAGGAATGTGTTTTTGATATTTTGTTTATGACTTGAGGCACATCATTGGAAGCATGGTACATGTTAGTTGATCTCTACTTGGTGAGATACATTGTCGGTTCATATATTGGTTTATTGGCATATGGTGTTGAGGTACATGGTTGATGTACATGGATGACACATGGTATGGTGCATGGTATGGTGTTGAGGTGAATGGTTGATGCACGGTTTGATACAGGTTGAGGTGCATGGTTGATGCATGGTTTGGTACATGTGTTGGTGCATGGTTGATGCACTTGTTTTGGTACAAGTTGTGGTACATGGTTGATGGTATAGATTGAGGTATAGATTGATGCATGGTTAATACATGGTATAGGTTGGTACTTGGTTGAGACACGTATCCTGTGATGGTATGTGGTTATCTTGGTACATTCTTGGTAGAGGCATGTGTTGGTGAGAATATGTTTTGAGATATACTCTTGGTGATCTCGACATGTGTTGCATGTGAATGAGAGTGGATATGGTTTCATGGATGAGACAGTGACTGGTTGGACAAGTTTTTGTGACATGGTTGACGTGACAGTGACAGTGGGAGTGATTGTGGTTGTGACAGCTGGTCTACACTTATAATTAGAGGTGGAAGGATGGGGAAAGGAAAGGGGGTTGTATCCTCCTTCCAGTTGGATCTAGAGAACCAGAGAGTTGTATCTTCCTTTAGGTTGGAGCCTAATAACTATGTGGTTGTAGCCACCTTCCGGTTGAATCCAGAGAACCCAAGGGGTTGTAGCATCCTTCTAGTTGAAGCCATATAATATAGGGAGTTGTGGCTTCCTTCAAGTTGGAGCTTGTAAATAGGGGATTGTAGCCTCCTTCTAGTTGTAGCTATAGAATTGGGAAGTTGGTGCTTCCTATGAGTGAATTCTTGATATATATAAGAAATCATTCCATGGTTTTTTCCCATTTGGGTTTCCACATAAATATTCATGTATTGTGTTCTTGAATATTATTGTGATGTTTCTTATGAAATATATATCTATATCTATATCTATATCTATATATATATATATATATATTGGATGCATTCATAGATGATACATTGATGATATACTGTTGAACATTATTGCTAAAGTAAAATAATAAACATTGTGGTTAAAAATGGTATAAAGTGATCATATTGATTCACCCCCCCCCCTCATTATTCCAACACCTACCCATATCCAGTTCTAATTGTAGAGGATCACCCAATCTTCTTGTTGCAGTAAGGAAATTTGTTGAAGAAAACATAAAAAAGAGGATGTCTCTTGTCCTTGAAGCTTGGGATATTAGTAATAATATTGATCCTGATTCAGGAGAAGAACGAATTGATTAATAGAATGAATACAATAAACACAGAGATATGGAGAATAACAAAAATATCTAGTGAACAATATATTTTATTAAATAATGAAATAGGCTGAAACTGTAAAAATGCAGAACTAAAACTTGCTTGAATGGTGGTAGGTATCTCTGAGAAGAGATGTGGCTACTATGCACATTCGTCTGAGCAGAATGGATTACAATCTCCATGGGCCCTTTTGATATTACTAATTAATTCCAAACCCTAGACATCTAAAAACCTAACCCTAGAAGGTGAAACACCAAAAGTCGTGTGGGCACTATAGGTAAGTTGGTGTAATTTGGTACCTCAACTTCCTAGGGTCATTAATTTTGCATACGACATCTATTTTAGGCACGTAATAGCCCATTGGAAAGGTCTTTCAGATAAATACACATTTTGTCATCAAACTTTGACTTCTTCTATAGTTTGACTTGGCGAGCCAAAAAAAACAATGTTTAGGGCCCTAAAATGGCCCAAGAAGTACAACAAGATGTGCTAACATGAAAAAATAAAAAATAAGCCAGTTGGATTAGGCGAGAGGCCACCCGTATCCATCTAGAGGATGTGTAGAGTTTCTGAGAACACCATAAGTGTACAACCCACAATTACAAAGAAGTACAAAAAAACATGATGAACAAAAAATGGACACAAGGAGCCAATTGGAATAGGTGGGTGGCCACCAATATCCACCTGGATCAATCCTCACCCCTTAGGAAGAAATGGTCTTCATTGCATTGAGTTCCCCCATCAAGTGAGGAAAATTCTACTGGATTTGGCCCCGGGTGAGCCACTTGCCTTGGTGTAGGAGTTTCTCGGTCTTGAAAACCCGATAAAGATAGATCCACTGATGGCGAGTGCCCTTGACCTGTGTGTCCATGATATGATTAGTGGATTCTTGTTCCATGCAATAAGGGTTGAGCTCTATTGGTGTCAGTTGTTCTGCGATATTAGAAGTGTCCAATAATGGTGGAAAATATGGCCAAAGGAGGCCCACATTGAATACTAAATGCATACCAAGGAAGGGTGGAGTGTTGAGCTGAAAATCATTTCTACCCACAACCTTGGTGATAGTGTAAGGCCCATAATGAAGTGGACGAGGCTTCCGATGGGGCCCAGTGAGACGCTCCTTCTGCATATGTAACCAGACTTTGTCACCAACTTGAAAATGGTGTGGTACCTTGTGTTGATCATGACGCTTCTTGTACTTAGCATTAGGTTTCTGCAAAATATCATGAACCTGTTGGAAGAAGTGTTGAATTCACTCAATGAATCTGGTGTCTTTTTCGATTGCAGAATGATCAGGGGAAGATTATTTCTGTGCAGTGGAAAGATGGAGTGAAACATCAATGGATCCCAAGGGTTGGAATCCAGGACCCACCTAAAATGGGCTATGGTCGATGGAACTATGAAGAGCCCTATTGTAATTTTGTTGGACATAGGGGAGACTTTCGTCCGATGTACGTGAATGCTAAGAGTTATACATGCACATGATGTGCAGAATCATCCGATTGACAACCTCTATTTGGCCATCGGTTTGGGGGTGGAAAGAAGTGGATTTTATGAGCTTGGTATCCAACAGAGACCAGAGACTTGATCAAAAGGTATTGAGGAACCTACCATCTCATTCAAAGATGATGGTATGTCATATCCCAAAGTGGACCCACACTTGTTCGAAGAAGAACTTGGCAATATCCGTCACTGTGAAATTCTTATTACAGGTTGTGAGGATGACCATCTTCAAAAACCAATCAATGACCACAAACACATAGTCATTTCCTTGCTTGGTGGATGGTAAGATAGACATGTAATCCATTGAGATGGATTCCCAAGGCTTCTCAGGAATTGAAAGAGGGGTATATTATCCTTGCTTCTTGATGGTTGTCTTGGAAATGGCACAAGAAGTGCAAGATCTGATATACTTGCTGACGTCTTGTCAAAGTTTTGGCCAATAAAAATGTTTCTGAAGAATGACCACAGTTTTCTCTACGCCAAAATGTCCTGCGACCTGACTGTAGTGGGATTCCCAAATCAAATTTGCATGCTCGCTGGTAGGAACAAAGATATGGCCCAGGTGGCATAAGAGTATGTCGTGAATGTGAAAATCATTGACAATTGCGCATATACCCAAGAGCTAATATGTGGTGGTGAAGTTCAGATCTTGCTGATAAATTTGGGGCCACTCATAAGCTTCATGTCCATGGGAATGGAGCAAAGTTGTGAGTGAAGACACATGGGGCCGACTAAGGTAGTCAATGAAACTATTGGAGATATTTGTCTTATGCTTGATGTTGAGATGAAACTACTGCAGGTAGGTGGACCACTTCTGATGGCGGTCATTCTGCAATTTTCCTTATGTCTATATGAACTGCAGAGGCTTGTGATCAATGTGTATGATCGTGTCTTTCCCCAGAATGTAATGTTTCCATTGGCATTAGGATTGTATAATGGAATAAATTTCCTTGTCATAGGTGGGGTATTTCCAGACAGTATTAGAGAGTGTCTCACTATGGTATTCCACTGAATTCCTATGCTGAGTGAGAACTATGCCCACAACATAGTCAGATGCATTAGTCTCAATCTCAAATGGTTGTTGCAAATCGAGCAAGGAGAGTACTGGATCTGAGCACAAGCTATGCTTTATATCATCGAATGTTCATTGTTTCTCCTTCCCCCACATGAACTTGGCCCTACCACCTCCATTGGTCACATGCTTGAGGGCCCATGCAATATGGGAGAATCCCAACATGAACCGTCGGTAGAAGTTGTCTAGCCCCATAAATATTTGAAGCTCGATCAGTGTGGTCAGGGTTGGCCAGTCAAAAAGGACTTGGATATTAGCTCGATCAACATGTACCCTGTGCTCATTAACAATGCAGCCCAATTATTGGACCCTATTCATGCCAAAAGATAATTTTTCTAGGTTGGCATATAGCTTGTCCTACCGCAGAGTGCTCAAAACCTGTTGAATATGCTGCATGTGCTCTTGCCATGTTCTGTTGAAGATGAGGATGTCATCCAAATATACCATCATAAAGGAGTTGGTGAAGGGTCTCAATAAATCATCCATCAACCTCATGAAAGTGGTTGGTGCATTTGTTAATCCAAAGGGCATGACTAGCCATTCGTAGAGACCTTCCTTAGACTTGAAGGTTGTCTTCCATACATCAGTTGGTTCAATGGAAACCTGGTGGTAGGAAGACTTTAGGTCAATCCTTTTGAAGAAATTTTCCCCCTTGAGTTGGTCAATAAGGTCATCAATCCTGGGAATGAGGTAGCAGTTCCTGACTTTGGTTTTGTTTAAGGATTTGTAACCAATGCAGAGTCACCAAGTCCCTTCCTTATTGTGCACTAGTACAATCATGTTTCCACAAGGGGAGGAGATGAGTATGATGTGCCCCTTTTGAAGAATATCTTAGATTTGACATTTGATTTTTTTATTCTCCATCAACGAGCACTAATAGACTGGTCCATTAGGTAGAGGTGCACTGGGGGTCAGATCAATTGGATGCTTGACTTGGCAATGTGTCAGTACCCCTGTAGATGAGGAGAATATGTCTCTATGTTCTTCCATGATCTTGTCCAATTGATTCTACTACGAACAGAGATGTTGTGTAGAGGCCACAGATGTGGAGGCGACCTTCTGCTTACCATGAGAATAGATAAAAAATAACATGAACTTCTCGGTCTGTGAAATGACCTTACCGCATTGCTTAACATAGATTAAAGAAATAACCTAGGTTGCGCTACCTCTGGGATCTTGTACAATTGTCTACCCAAAGTAATAATAAAACTACGGGGTATAGACTCATGCACATCATGACACTTCCAAAAATATGGTTTTCCTAAAAGAACATCACAAAATTCAATGGGAGCAATATCACGCAATACCTCATCTTTGAAAGGATTGATTTCGTAGGGTAGATGAAACTGTTGGCTGACATAGAGATATCTTCCTTGGTGAAGCTAGCTGATGGTGTAGGGATGCAGGTGCGGTGTCATTGGCAGGTCCAACCTCTTAACGACCTCTGCTAAAATCAGGCTCTTCTAATTATCGTTGTCGATAATGAAATGAATTGGATCCCCCTTGACCCACATTTGCGAGTGAAAGAGGCGTTCCTCTTCCTATGGTTCTTCTGGTTCGCTCGATCGAACTTTGGTGGTAGAAATAGTGGCACTAGGTTCAACATCGATAATATGCTTCCCTCCTTCAGAATTTGACTCAAAATCAGAATCAACCTTTGACTCAAAATCCTTCAGCTCGACCACGAGGGACTGCTTAGAGAGACATTCTTCGGTGTTTTTCCAAGGAATTTTATGGTACTCACATTGTTTTCCCTTGTCCTTCTTCGTCTTCTCATTTCCCTTCTTGTGTTGCGGCTTGGCCTATTTTTCCTGAGGGAATCCATCTTGACTTGGTTCCTTGTTGTGTGGGTTTGGGATACCTTTTCCCTGCTTCAGCTGTGAGGGGTTTGCAGATACAAACTTTCGTTGTTTCTTCTTAAATTTTTTCTTGATCTTGGTAACGTATCTATAAGTCATGCCCAAAGAGGCGATGTCAAGGAAATCCATTTATATCTGAATGTATCTATGCAAACAACCATGGTATTTTATCACCAGATGTTGCTTAGAGTATTTGATACCTAATTTGGTATGTAGGGCATGGAAAATATTGATGAAATTTGGCACTGTCTTGTCCCTTTCTTTACGTAGGGTGGTCCATCTGGTGTACTAGTCCTCGTAGATTCCAACATGGTAGTATTATTCTTCAACAATATCCCAGAAGGAATCCCATGTAGGGGACACCACAATTATTGTAGATTCCTCCATGACACTTTTCTCATAGTAAGTATCCCACGCGTCTTTAACATGGGGAATGACCTTGAGGAGTGCAAAAGCGATATTTTCCCTATCAGAAAAATTGTGGACCAAAAAATATCCTTTGAGTAGATTCAACCATTTATATACAACATTTGCATCTATAAGTCCTTAAAATAATGGAATATCAAAATTTACTTCTACCTTGAAGGTGGTTGCATGGTCGCTTGATGAAGATTCTTCTCCCGTGGGCAACCGTCGAAGGATCTGCGTGGAGTTTTCCATCATTTCGTTCCTCTGTCAGGTGAGAGATTCCTCAAGAAAAATTTTAATAGGATCTCCTACTCCATCATATTTCTTTTCATCTCCCATGGGCTATTTTTGGGCTTGACACAACCGATCTGGTAATGGATCGATTGGTTCGAGTCCCAACTTCTTGTACCCAGATCTTATCGGGGACATGCACGAAGAAAAATAAATGAAGGGAAGATTGCTCTGATACCACTGATCTGGATTTAGGAGAGGAACAAATTTATTAACATATTGAATACAATAAACACATAGATATGGAAAATAACACAAATATCCAGTGAACAATATCTTTTATTAAATAATAAAATAGGATGAAACTGTAAAACTGCAGAACTGAAACTTGCTCGAATGGTGGTACGCGCATTCGTCTGAGAAGAATGGATTACAATGAGGCTCCATAGGACTTTTTTATATTACTCATGAATTCCAAAACCCTAGACATCCAAAAACCTAACCCTAGAAGGTGAAACGCCAAAAGTCATGTGGGCCCTATAGGTAAGTTGGTGTAATTTGGTACCTCAACTTTCTAGGGTCATAACTTTTGTATACGAACTCCATTTTAGGTGTTTAATAGCCCATTGGAAAGGTATTTTAGAGAACTACACATTATTCCATCAATCTCTAACTCCATCTACATTTTGACTGTGACAATAAAAAAAAAAAAACAACATTTAGGGCCCCAAATGGCCCCAGAAGTACAACAAGATGTGCTGACATGAAAACATATAAAATAATCCAGTTGGATAAGGCGAGAGGCCACTCGTATCCATATGTAGGATGTGTGGAGTTTCTGAAAACCCTAAAAGTGTAGAACCCACAATTACAAAGAAGTAGAGAAGAACGTTATGAACAAAAAATAGACACGAGGAACTAATTGGAATAGGTGGGTGGCCACCAATATCCACCTGGATCAATCCTCCCCCCTTAGGAAGAAATGATATCCATTGTGTTGATTCCCCCCATAAATTGAGGAAAATTCTATTGGATTTGGCCTCGGGTGAGCCACTTGCCTTGGTGTAGGAGTTGCCTGGCCTTGACAACTCGATAAAACTATATCCATTACTGGCGAGTGCCCTTGACCTGTGTATCCATGATATCATCAGTGGATTCTTGTTCCATGTAGTTAGGGTTGAGATCTATTGGTGTCAGTTGTTTTGCGATCTTAGAAGTGTCCAATAATGTTGGAAAATATGGCCGAAGGCGGTCCACATTGAATACTAGATGCAAACCAAGGAAGGGTGGGGTGTTGAGCTCAAAATCATTCCTACCCAGAACCTTGGTGATAGTTTAAGGCCCATAACAAAGTGGGTGAAGCTTTTGATGGGGCCTGGTGAGATGCTCCTTCTGCAGATGTAACCAAAATTTGTCACCAACCTAAAACTGGTGTGGTACTCTTTGTTGATCATGGCGCTGCTTGTACTTAGCATTGAATTTCTGCAAAATCTCCTGGACCTATTGGCAGATGTGTTGAATTCGGTCAATGAATCTGGTGGCTTTGTCAATCGCAGACTGATCAGGGGAAGAGTCTGTCTGTGTGGTGGAAAGAGGGAGTGCAACATCAATGGTTCCCAAGGGTTGTAATCCCATACCCACCTGAAATGGGCTATGGTCGGTGGAACTATGAAGATCCATGTTGTAATTGTATTGGAAATATGGGATACTTTCGTCCCATGTATGTGGATGCTAATAATTGTACATGTGCAGGATGTGCACAATCATCTGATCGATGACCTTTGTTTGGCCATCTTATTGGGGGTGTAAAGAAGTGGATTTTGTGAGCTTAGTGTCCAACAAAGACCAGAGACTCGACCAAAAGGTGTTTAGGAACCTGTTGTCTTGGTCGGAGATGATGGTCTGTGGTATCCCAAAGTGGACCCACACTCACGGAATCATCTTGGATTTGGAAATTTATGTTGTGTATAGAGAGGTTTCCCCCTCAAAGAGGCTTATTATATGAAATTATCTCTTTTTCAAGGCGTTGAGTACTTATTTTGAGGTTTTTTATGCTATTTTTATATTTGGTTCTTAACAGTAAGTATAAGAGCTCAAGGTCTTGGGGTTTTGCTGCTGCATCTGAGATACCTTGGAATGTTTGCAATAAATTTTTTTATATGATGTTTCGAAAGGAACCCCTTGGAGAATATTTAGTAGACAGATAAAGGTACATGGGTTTCACAATTCAGCTCTTGAGGCCTTATCATTTCAGTGATATAGCGTGTGTAAGATAGGCTTCTGGAATACTACTGAATTTAGTCATCACGAAAGTTTTTCTATAACGTTTCAGAGCATGAAATATGGAGGATATTCATAGAAATTATCAAGTTATATTTGATAAAAATTTCATCTTCTGGGTCATCCTACTTTTGTAGATACACCATGTGTAAGATAGGGTATCTAACTAGTCATATTAACTAATCTCAAACAAGTGTTCTGGGTAAAACAATGATATATTCTTCAGTGAGTATACAAATTAGGTGAGACCCAATGGATTAGACATTGGACAGTTTGTAGTATTTCTGGTACAAGTTTCAAGATCAAATATCAGATATTGTGTTCTTGGAACACTTTACAAGTATGATCTTCTGGAAGGGACAAAAATCAACAAGGTGTGGGGAGGTTACCATATATTACACTTATCCAATTTTGATCAGACCTATGGCATTGGAGAGAAGATGTATAAGAGAAATACAAAAACAAATTTTTAGACCTAGAAGAGCCGAAAATTTGGAGATACAACAAAAGAAAGATCATCTAGCAGAACCACCTTGAAATCAAGGTTTAAAAGTGATACTTGGAAAACATGCCACCAAAAAAGGGAACTTCTACACCAAATAAGCCTCCAAACAGTCCTAATTGGACTCTTGATGAAGGTGAAGAAATGCACAGGGACATGAATGATTTACAAAAGAAGACAGTAACAAAAGATGAACTACAAGGGATGATGGATTCAACTAAAGCTAAGTTGGAGAAAATAATGGATACTAATATGGATGGTTTAAAAATGGAGATCATGGAAGGATTCAAATTTTTCCAAATAGAGAGGCCACATAAAAGTTAATATATGTCCCATGAAATTCACGATGAGGACACAAGGAATATGAATCAAGACTGGAGAAATTCCAACTTTGCATTGAATACCAACCACTTTCCTAATATCGATATGATGAAGTTTGATGGAAAGGATCCAATCACATGGATACTTCATATGGATCAGTTATTTTTTCTACATGATGTGCCACATACAAAAAAGGCACGAATTTCTTATTTATATTTAGAACCCAATCAATTTGTGTGGTATCAATGGATTTGTTCTCACAAATCACTTGTCACTTGGACAATTTTCATGGAATAAATGATGACACACTATGAGGATACAAAGAGCAATACCTTCTTTAGCCAATTGATAAATATCAAGCAAAAGGGTTGAGTTTTGGAACACATTGAGAACTTCCAAAGATTGAATATAAAGGTAACAAATATTCCAGATGAGCACCTGATTGATGCATTCATAGGAACTTTAAAGGATAAAATTCAACATGAGGTTCACCGTTGGGAACCCAAATCATTGGAGAATGCATTCTTGAAAGTAAAAATATGGCTATGGCTACTAGAAGGACCACTCCTGACATCTATCTAGAGAATAATGTTCCTTCTTATAAAACAACTCAACCTACAAGGTTGACACCTCAAAAATTGGAGGAAAGAAAAGAAAAATATTTATGCTTTAATTGTGACAATAAGTACAATAAGGGACATAAGTGTGGTGAGAAGAAATTATTATACATAGATTGTGAAGAGGAAGAAGATCAAGAATAAGAACAAGAACAAGAACCATCTCAAGATGAAAATGTAGAAGAGATTTATTTCAAAGAGTTGACTCCCACGATATCATGTAATGCATTGGATGGAATTAACACTCCTTAAACCCTCAAGATCAAAGGATATATCAACAATAAAAAGGTAATAGTCCTAATTGATTATGGTAGTACTCATAATTTCATTCATTATAAATTAGCCAAAGCTCTCAATTTCTTTATATATCCAACACCAGAGTTTCAAGTAATGATTGTAGATGGAGGAACTATTAATTGCTCATAAAAGAGACATAAGATCAATATTACTATGGGGGAATATGTAGTGAATAGTCCAATGATTTCTATACCCATGGGTGGTGCTAATGTCATACTAAGATTCCAATGGTTACAATCATTGGGAACAATGGATTTTAATTTTCAAGAACTTTTCATAAAATTTTCATTCGAAGGAAAATAAATTGAGTTAAGGGGTATCATAGAGAAACCCAGTAAGGTGATAAGCTCTAATGGCATGAAAAAATTATTGAAAAATGGGCATCATGGTGTAGTTGTACAACTATGCTCACTAGATGCCCAAACATCTAAACTATCTATTCCCCTAGATATCCAATGGATCATTGATAACCATTCCAAATTATTTGAAGATATTCCTAGAGGTATTCCACCCACTCGAAATCATGATCATTCTATTCACCTAATTCATGGGAGTGTTCCTCCTAACATCAGGCCTATAGATACCCTTATGCACAAAAGAGTGAAATTGAGGGTATGGTTGAAGAAATGTTAGAGGATGGCATTATTAGACCTAGACAAATTTCTTAGTCTGCACCGGTGGTAATGGTACTCAATAAAGAGGGCTCATGGTGTATGTGTCCAGATTATAGAGAGATCAATAAGATCAGTATTAAAGATAAGTTTCCCATTCTTGTCATTGATGAATTGTTAGATGAAATACATGGAAAAATCTATTTCACAAAGTTGGATCTTCGTTCATGGTATCATTATATTAGATTGAAGGAAGTAGATATCCTAAAAAAAACATTCCAAACTCATGAACGCTATTATGATTTTTTGGTCATGACTTTTGGCCTTATGAATGCACCTTCCACATTCCAAGGGTTGATGAATTCCATTTTCAAGCCCTTCCTTCAAAAATTTGTGTTAGTATTTTTGATGATACACTAATATGTAGAAAGTCTTGGGAGGATGATGTGTGACGTGTTGACAAGGTGCTACAACTACTAAATGAGCAAAAACTATATTCCAAACCAACCAAATGTTTATTTGGGGTGAAACAGGTAGAGTATTTGGGTCATATTGTATATCATGAAGGTGTCAAGGTAGACCCTAATAAGATTAAGGCCATGATGGACTCACCGATTCCCCAAACATTGAAGAATATTAGAGGGTTTTTTGGGTTTGACATGTTACTACCGCAAGTTTGTTTGGAACTATGGAAGAATAGTAGCACCTTTAACAAAATTAACTAAGAAGGATGCATTTTCATGGACTCCAAAGGAAACTCAAGCTTTTTAGCAACTAAAGAGGTGATGTACAAATATCTTGTATTTACCACACCATACTTCACAAAAACCTTTATTGTGGAATGCGATACCTTGAGAAATGGTCTTGGTGTTGTTATAATGCAAGAAGGAAGACCCCTTGCTTTTGAAAGTCGACCATTCAAGGGAAAGGAATTACACAAACCTATTGTTGAGAAGAAAATGATGGGGATACTACATGCATTGAAGAAATGGCACCCTTACCTAATAGGTAGGCACTTCAAGGTCAAAACAAATCATGATAGTCTTAAATACTTCTTGGAACAAAGACTATCTTCAGAAGAAAAAAAAAATGGGTGACCAAGATGTTGGGTTATGATTTTGAAATCATCTACAAAAAAGGGAATAAAATGTTGTGGTAGATGCACTCTCAAAAAAGGATGAATATGTTGAGGCCTTTCTCTGTGTTATCTCAATCATCCAACCCGATTGGATAATAGAAGTGAGGGATGAATCGAGGAATGACGAAAGCGTGAGGACTCTCATTCAAAGGTTACAGTAGGATTCCAGTGCATCAGATACATTTACATGGAAAAACGATTCATTATGGTACAAAGATCACTTATATTTATGTAAGAACTCCCAACTCAAAGAAAAGGTACTCTTGGAATTGCACACCTCTCCGGTAGGAGGGCACTCGATATTTTTTTAAAAATACCATAGGGTCAAGAAGGATTTTTTTTGGGATGGACTTAAAACTGATGTTCAAAGGTTTGTGGTAAAATGTTTGTTTTTCCAACAAAATAAGGGGGAAACAATTAAGACACCATGTCTTTTACAACCATTAGCCATCCCAAGTCAACACTGGGAGCAGGTTTCCATGGATTTCATCACAGGGTTACCGAAGTTTGAAGGAAAGATTGTCATCGTGGTGATTGTTGATAGACTGGCCAAGTACGCACACTTTTGTGCACTCTCTCATCTTTTCAAATCCAATACAGTTGTCACCACATTCATGGAGACAGTTCAGAATCTACATGGAGGCACAAAGATTATTGTAAGTGACATATATCCCATCTTCATTGGACATTTTTGGACAAAATTATTTTATTGTTTGGGTACTCAATTGGCTCATAGCTCATCTTATAATCCTCAATCTGATGGAAAAATCGAGATAGTGAACAAATGTCTGGAAGGATACCTTCGTTGCATTGTCTCTGATAAGAAAACACAATGGTTCAAATGGTTACCCTTGGCAGAATGGTGGTGTAACACTTGCTTTCATACTGTAAAAAAAATGACACCATTTATAGCACTCTATGGATACCATCCACCTTCGATAACTTCTTCTCTAAAATAAATATCTAAGGTTCAAGCAGTGGAATATCACATTGAGAATCAAAAACAAGTTCTCCAACTCTTAAAGGACAACCTAACCATGGCACATAATCACATGAAACAACAAGCAGATCAACATCACATTGAAAGAAGTTTTGAAGTAGGGGATTGGGTATTTTTAAGACTACAACCATACAAATAGATATCCCTCAAGCAAGTGAAGAAGGATAATAAATTATCACCAAAGTAATATGGCCCTTATAAGGTGTTGAAAAATATTAGTACTATGGCATACAAATTGGAGTTTCCTGCATCTTCGCGAGTACACCCAATTTTCCATGTTTCATGCTTAAATAAGGTTATATGTGACAAGATCCCAGTTCAAACTATATTTCCAGAACTTTACGAGGAAGGATAAATAATATTGAAGCTTGAAGATATCACTGACACAAGAATTCACCAGCTGAGGAATATATCCATTTCAGAGTATCTCATTAAGTGGAGGAAACTACGTGCTGAAGATTCCACTTGGGAAGATTAGTCTTTTCTACAAAAGATTCCAAAATTACTCAAGCATTGCGGACAACACTTGTTTGAAGGGGAGGGACATGTTAAGCCCTAAATAGTGGCACATTACCCCTTAATTAGGGCATATTACATTAGTAATGCTATTTTATTTATGTCATCTTGGGTCCATTAGGTGTAATTGTACCTCCTAGTCTCCTATATATACCAAGGAAACCTTTTCGATTGGAATCATCTCGGATTTGGAAATTTGTGTGGTGTATAAGGAGGTTTCCCCCTCAAGGAGGATTATTATCTGAAATTCTCTCTTTTTCAAGGTGTTGAGTACTTATTCTGAGGTTTTTTTTATGTTATTTTGATATTTGGTTCTTAACAAAACTGTATTGATCTAACTGTATTGCAAAGTCATCATTTTTTGAAATATTCCTTAACTGAATTTCTCCACATTGCATGGTAGATGAATAAATTATTTCTTTCTTTTATCATGAAAGAAATGTACCCAAAATGTATATTGTATGTCCACCTCTATAACAAGCAATTTATTAGGAACATAGTATGGGAGATAAAGATTCCTTTCTCAAGAAAAATAGATTCTAACAATACTGTAGTATTCCATATTTTTAATACTCCCTTTTTTACCAAGAAGGTTGATGCTTCCAAAGAAAAATTGGATGTTTTCGTCCTAAATAAAAGTTTTTTGAAAGAAGAAACAAATCCATTCTAAAATTAATAGAAATGATAAGTAGCCTTTTGTTTCCATAAGGATTGGTACCACATTGATACTGTGTCATTTTTACTGTCGAATCGTCTTCCCACATAGATACTTAAAGACATAGAAATAAGTAATAAAAAATATCAAATATGAGGACATATAAAATCTCTTGTCTTTCTTGAAATTTGATAATTGAGAATAAATTTCTCTAGATATGATCTTCACGCAATCGAAGATTTCTTGTTGATGAACTATGAAATGTAAAATATAAAGAGCTAACTGAGGAATAGTGGTTGTAGAATCTTGATGTATCACTATGGAGAAAATGTATGCTATCTCTCGATAGGGATTTTTCAAAGAAATGACCTGAATATTAGATAGGTCTTGAAACAATTTTGTTGGATCTTCAAGATATTATTGAAAGAGTTATAGTCCATTGTATTTTTCCTTAAAGAAGCTTCCGGCTTCATCTCCCTTGAACGTGATTGTTGTCTTGGTAAATTTTAACATTATATTGAAGAGTGATGGTTATAAAGAAACGAGAGACTCTCCCTAGAGCTTGATCATCTAATTTTGATAAAATTTATTAGCACACCAGGAAACTCTCTCTTTAGAATCAAATACTTCAGGTACGCAACTTACTAAGGTAATGCCTGATGTACAATTTTTTTTTTGATTCCTTTCTGGAAATGAATGTGATGAATAATACCAATATGACCTCGACCACTGGATTATCTGGTCCTCCTTCCCAAACAAATTCAGAGTATCACCACAAAATTGTTCTCTTCTTCTCGTTGTCATTTTGATGAAGTTGGTGTTGGCGCTTGACCAAGTTGTGGGAGTCCTTGGTCAAGTTTGACCTATTTTGGGACTTCGACAGCCTGTCAAAGGAGGAGCGCAAGATGAAGCATAGATCATGGGATATCAGCCCCTTTTGGGTCCTTTTTGGGATTTGGTATTTTTTAACAGGTATGGGGATGTCGACCCATGGGTTTACCCATGTTTAGGCCTATTTTGTAAAGTATAAATAAATGTCTAGGAAATGTAAGGAAAGGCATATAAGCATATTTGTGTGATAATGGGCTAAGTGCTAAGTATGGATTGTAGATGCTTTGTGAATACAGTGTGAGACTTGCAGATCTATGTGCAAGTAATTGTAAGAAGGCTTGGTGTTGTACCCTAGCCCGAAGAAGGAGGATCTGGCGGAGTGCACGTAGATCTCCTGTCTTTTGCGGAGTAGGATTTTGATACTATGTTCTTGTAAGAAGCTTGACTGAAGATAATAAAGAAGAAGAGTTGGTGGACGTAGCCCCAGGGTGGGGGTGAACCACGTATATGTTGTGTTTCTATGCTTTGTGTGATGTGTTGATGTGTTTATGTCTTTTCCTGCTAAGTGCTTTGATATAGATAGTTAGATCTATTTATGATTTGTGCTAACAATGTATATGGATGTTAGATCTAAACTATGTGAATGTCCTTAGTGCTTGAATCTACTAGATATAAGCTACCTCTCTATGATAGGTGCTTAGATACATCAGATCTAAATGAATGATGTGATGCTCTGTAATTAGGGTTTTTCTACGTTGTTACTAAGAATTGAATATAGATGAACTGTCGATGCTAAGTGCTCTGTTAAGTGTTAGAATCATAGATCTGTGTCCCAGCTAAGGCTGCAGACATATGAGTCCTACAACCACCCCTTCCGCTACCTTGTGTGAGACTTCATATACTTCACAGGTGTTTCCGAAAGGGCCAGTAGCTAGGGTTTTTTTGGTGCGTTGTTGTAGCATTGAACCCTGGGTCTGCCCCTGTGCCAACAAATGGTTATCTAGTCCTCCTTCCCAAACAAATTCAGAGTATCGCCACAAAATTGTTCTCTTCCTGTTGTTTTCATTTTGATGAAGTTGGTGTTGGCCCTTGACCAAGCTTTGGGAGATCCTTGGTCAAGTTTGACCTATTTTGGGACTTTGATGTTAGAATATAGAGGATTGTGCTCATTTAACCATTGACGATACCCTCATCACCCAAACACAGGCCTTAAGCCACCCTTTGAGCACCTTGACCTTGACCGAGAAGAGAATTCTGGCTGCAATCTATAGCCAAGAGAGCCTAAATGCACCAAGAAAAAGAATAGAAACTAAACTAAACAGATGATCCCACCCATAAGCTAGTGCACCACTCTCCCAGCTTTCCCAGAAAACCTGCGCACCAAACTGTTGCTGCCTGCAACTGCCTGCGTAGATATTGCTCTCACTGCAACTGTTGAGATGACAATTAATGAAACTGGCACCCTGTATTTATAGTGGACTGGCCAGTCTAACTTGGGCCGACCTGGCCAGTCTAACTGGGCCGACTTTTCCTTCTGGGCATCAATAAATGTAATATAAATATATTTGTTCAGCCGACAACCTGTCTAGGGTTTCCTTCAATTCTTTGCTTCCTTTTGGAGGATTCTAATCTCATCATAGGTCATAATAGAGGTTCATACCGCCCGAAGCTACCATAATATTAACACTCCCTCCTAGCTAGGGAGGTATGGGCTTGAGCACAACAGACCATTCAACTGGTAGCACCACGAGCACCTATCATTATTATCCGACTGGATAATCTCCTATGAAAATTGGTACAATATCAATTTATAGAAAACACATGTGTCTATTCTAGTAGTACACAACTACTCAGACTTTGAGAAACAAAATCACAAACTGTCCTTCATAACAAATAGAAACTTTCATATAAACAATGTTATGATAAAAAATGTATCATCTGGGCCAATCTTTCACTCACATCTGCGAGATTTGAAAGAATATCTGCCACCACAGTAGTCTTCATCTGCATAGAAACAAGGTTATGATAAAAATTGAATCATCTGGGCCAGTCTTTCACTCACGTCTGTGAGATCTGAAATAATGTCTGCCCTCAGTATAGAGTATCAACAATAATCATCTGGGCCAATCTTTCACTCACATCTGTGAGGTCTGAAAGAATGTCTGCCCTCAATATAGAATATCAACACTGGGCTATCTACCCCATTCTTCTCAACCAAGGAAGAAGGATTGTTTCTAATTTCTGAACCTGGACCATTTCCCACCCTGGGCCATTCTTCTCACACCAAACAAAGTGTAACCTAGAGAGAATGAGTCTGCCCTCGAGAAATGCTTGGACCATTCCTTACCCTGAGCCATTCCTCCGACACTAAACAAAGTGTAACCTGAAGGGAATGATTTTGACCTAAGGAATGACTATCCTGGACTATTCCCCACCCTAGGCCATTCCTCCGACACCAAATAAGGTGTAACCTAGAGCGAATGAGTCTTCCCTCAAGGAATAACTATCCCTAATTGTTGAGCCTGGACTAATCCCCACCCTGGGCCATTCCTCCGACACCAAACAAGGTGTAGCCTGGAGAGAATGATTTTTCCCTTGAGGAGTAACTGTCTGGACCATTCCCCACCCTGGGCCATTCCTCTGACACTAAACAAGTGTATCCTGGAAAGAATGAGTCTACCCTCGAGGAATGTCTATACTGCATCAACCTCCAAATGGACAATTCTTCGAAACTGCTCACAACTGTGAACTTCGAAATAATGACTTCCCGGCGAGGCAGACCATTCTACTTGACCACTACTCAGAGTGATTGCCAAGAAGAATGACTTTCCTAGACCACTCCCCATAAATGGGAAGTCAATGTCTAGGATACATCAACAATCAGTTTGCCTCCCATGTTAACTACAATGGGAAGCCACTGTCCGTCAGAAATCTCAATCCACCTTCCGAACAAGAAAGCGTCTGTCCAATTTGGACTCTTGCAAAAATAAATAGCATTTCAATTCTCCCTCCTAATTGGAGGGTTATTTTAATCACAGAAATAAACATTTTTTGCCTGCCTTCTCTATCCTGGAGAGTCTTCCCTTTCAGCTAAGGGAGTTATTTCCACAATCCCCATCTTCAATCAGAAATATGCAAACTTGATTCTGGAAAGAGGCTTTGTCAGGATATCTGTTGTCTGCTCATCAGTGGGGATATACTCGAGATTTACCTCTCCTTCCTAGAATTTATCTCGGATAAAGTAGTATTTGATCTCAATGTGCTTCGACCTTTCATGAAACACTGGATTCTCGGATAATCTTATACAACTCTGATTATCACAATATATTGTGGTTGATTCTGGAGTTTGATAAAATAAATCAGATATTAACTTCCTTAGCCATATTGCTTCTGTGCATGCTTCACAAGCTTCCATATACTCTTCTTCTACTGTACTAAGTGTGACAGACTTCTGCTTCCTGTTTCTCCAAGATATCATAGTGGAGCCCAAGCTGAAACACATACCTAAAGTACTCTTTCTGTCTTCTGGACTTCCTGCCCAATCAGAGTCTGTGAATCCATGAAGTTGGATATCACTGGATGTGGTATATTTTAAGCCATAGTTTATTGTCCCACGAATATATCTTAAAACATGCTTTGCAGCTATCCAATGCTCTTATCTCGGTTCCACCTGGAACTGACTTAATGTATTTACAACAAAGCAAATATCTGGTCGAGTATTTACCAAATACAACAATGATCCAGTTAGCTGCCGATATAGAGATGGATCTACTGGATCGGAATATGGGACTTTCGTTTTCCTTATATCCGCTTTCATAGGAGTGTCCATGGACTTACGGTCCATCATTCCAAACTTCTAAAGGATCTTTATTGCATATTTTCCTTGTCCAAGGAATACTTCACCACGCTTTTGCCATACTTCTAGTGCCAAGTAATAGTGCATGAGACCTAGATCTTTCATATCAAATTCAGAGGCTAAATCCTTCTTGCACTGAATGATTAGAGATTCTTCACCTGTTATGAATAGATCATCAACATATAACAGTAGAATTACAGGTGCATTGTCCACGACTTTGTAGTAAAGATTTGGATCAACATGACTCTTGGAAAAACCAAGTCTGGTTAGATAACTGTCCATCCTAGCATACCAAGCCCTTGGAGCTTGCTTGAGTCCATATAGATCTTTCTTAAGTCTGCAAACATGAGTGTCTCTGGAGTGTACCTTGAATCCTTGATGTTGTTCAATATATACTTCTTCTTCGATAGCTTCGTTGATAAAGGTTGTCTTTACATCCATCTGGTGTAGATTCCATCCCATGGAAGCGACAAGAGATATGATAGTTCTGATGGAAGTATACCTTGCCACTGGAGGAAATGTTTCATCATAGTCTTCTCCCTCCTTCTAGGAGAACCCTCTGGCCATGAATCTTGCCTTATATTTATCCACGCTTCCGTCTACTACATGTTTGATCTTGTATACCCATTTTGAAGTTACAACTGATTTCTCTTTAGGTCTGGGTACAATTTCCCATACTTCATTTCTCATAATGGACTGGTGTTCTTCCGCCATAGCTTCTTTCCATTGTTCCTTTTTAACTGCTTCTTCAAATGTAGTAGGTTCTTCATATAGAAGTTTTGTCATGTATACTGCATAACTTGAGAATATTTTTGATCTTTTAGTCTTCCTGGATGTTCCTTCTGGAACCTTGATTCTTTCTTCGTCTTGTAAGGTGGCTTCAAGCCAATATGGTATTTTCTTGTTCTTTGGTATATTATCTGGATCAGTGTTCTCACATATCTCCATGGGATGATTAGGTTGATCCTTTTTTTTATTTCCACCTTCTGTGTTTTCTTCATTTAGTTCTTCAATTTCTTCTTAGTCTATAGTTTCTTCAATAGATTTTAAGTCCATTCTTTCATTGAATGTTACGTCTTTGCTTACTTCTATCTTGTGTTGTTCTGGAATATATATTCTGTAGGCTTTGGATGAATCACTATATCCCACAAATATCCCCTTCTTTCCTGAGGGTTCTAGTTTATTTATTTTATCTTTGGGAATATGAGAATAAACTTGACATCCAAATATTCTTAAGTTTTCTACGTTAGGTTTCTTACCTGAGAATGCTTCTTCTGGTGTCATGTACTTCAATATGCGATGAGGGATTCTGTTATGCACATATATGGCCGTCATTGCTACTTCTCCCCATAGAAACATGGATCTTGATCGTTCAATAGGGATTTTACTGTTTCTTCGATAGATCTGTTCTTTCTTTCTGCTACACCATTTTGTTGAGGATTATGAGGAACAATTAGCTCCTTCCTAATCCATGCTGATTTGCAGAATGCAACGAAATCCTTCGAGGTGTATTCTCCTCCATTATTTGTTCTTAATGTCTTGATCTTCTTGTTTGTAAGGTTCTCTATTTCTGCCTTGAATTCTTGGAACTTGCTTAATACTTCATCTCTTGACTTCAGTAGGTACAACCATGTATTCCTTGAATAGTCATCTATGAATGTTAAGTAGTAGAGAGCTCCTCCTAAAGATTTGACTGGCATTGGACCGCAAACATCTGAGTGTATTAGATATAGGGTTTCCTTAGATCTGTTGTTGCTGCTTGGGAATGGTTTCTTAATGTTCTTCCCAAGGGCACATCCCTTGCAAACTCCTTCGTGTGTAGACTTCAATTCTGGTATCCCTTCAACCATCTTTCTAAGGAAAGGTAATGCTTGATAATTGATATGAGCGTACCTTCTATGCCAAAGCTCATTAGGGTTGAATTCATCATGTACTAGGGCTTCTTAATTTCATTCTAGTAGTCTATATAGATTCCCTTCACGTCTTCCAATAACCCTAGCATCTTCTATGCTGGAATCTTTATGCCATGATAACACCTTTTCATCTATGAAGGCTATTCTG
>JZKD02S1036740.1:667340-731339 GCA_000966675.3 Picea glauca | reverse complement strand
TTTCCTTTGTCTTCTAAACATGATATTGATACAAGATTCTTTTCTAACTAGGTACATATAGAACATTGGTTAAGTGAACATGATTACCTGATTCCAGTTTGATGGAGGCTTGTCCAAATTCTTCGACGGGGTAGGTGCTTTTGTCTCCAAGCTCCACTTTGTACGATGTCTTTCTCTCATTTAGATCTGAGATTCTTGCTTGATCTCCCGTCATATGCCTGGAATCTCCACTGTCGATTATCCACATATCATCTTCAATTGTCCCGGTAAGTGCCGAGTAATGTAAGAGACTAATTGTTTCGTACATGTCTTCGGTTGACTGATAACTAGTCATGCCTTGATCCAAAACTTCAATTGTGTATTTTCTCTCTTCTGAGAAAGTCAATAGGTGCGCTGAGTTAGGGCACATCTGGATATCTTCTCCTTGAGAAAGATGCTCCATCACAAGGTGACAGATCTGAGAATTAGGGTTTCTGCAACTCCTACTGCTAGTAACCCTAGCTACAGTTCTTTGGAATATGCTCCTGCTAGTAACCCTAGCGACAGTTCCTCAATGAGCTCAATACCTAGCGGTAATGTTTCCTTCCAGCGTTTTAGGCTGACTGAAGGGTGTGTGGGCCCATAACCTATTAGAATATAGAGGATTGTGCTCATTTAATCATTGACGATACCCTCGTCACCCAACAACAGGCCTTAAGCCACCCTCCGAGCACCTTGACCTTGACTGAGAAGAGAATTCTGGCTACAATCTATAGCCAAGAGAGGCTAAATGCACCAAGAAAAAGAATAGAAACTAAATTGAACAGATGATCCCACCCAGAAGCTAGTTCACCACTCTCCCATCTTTCCCAGAAAACCTGTGCACCAAACTGTTGTTGCCTGCAACTGCCTGTGCAGATATTGCTCTCACTGCAACTGCTAAGATGAAAAATAATGAAACTGGCACCTTGTATTTATAGTGGAATGGCCAGTCTAACTGGGGCCGACCTGGCCAGTCTAACTGGGCCGACTTCTCCTTCTGGGCATCAATAAATTCAATATAAATATATTTTTTCAACTGACAACCTGTCTAGGGTTTCCTTCAATTCTTTGCTTCCTTCCGAAGGATTCTAATCTCGTCATAGGTCATAATAGAGGTTCATACCTCCCAAATCTACCATAATATTAACATTCGACAACCTGTCGAAGGAGGAGCACAAGACAAAGCAAAGATCATGGGATCTTGGCCCCTTTTTGGGTCCTTTTTGGGATTTGGGATTTTGTAACAGGTATGGGGATGTTGGCCCATGGGTTGACTCATGTTTAGGCCTATTTTTTAAAGTATAAATAGATGTTTAGGAAATGTAAGGAGAGGCATATAGGCATATCTGTGTGATATTGGGCTAAATGCTAAGTATGGATTGTATATGCTTTGTGAATACTGTGTGAGATTTGCAGAGCTATGTGAAAGTAATTGTAAGAAGGCTTGGTGTTGTACCCTAACTCGAAGAAGGAGGGTCTGGCAGAGTGCACACAGATCTCTTGTCTTCTGTAGAGTAGGATTTTGATGCTATGTACTTGTAAGAATCTTAATTGAAGATAATAAATAAGAAGAGTTGGTGGATGTAGCCCCAGGGTGTGGGTGAACCACGTACATTCTGTGTTGCTATGATTTGTGCGATATGTTGATGTGTTTATGTATTTACTTGCTAAGTGCTTTGATATAGATAGATAGTTATGTTTATGATTTGTGCTAACGATGTATATGGATGTTATCTCTAACCTATGTGAATGTGCTTAGTGCTTGAATCTACTAGATCTAATCTACCTCTCTATGACAGGTGCTTAGATACATTAGATATGAATGAATGATGTGACACTCTATTTTATCTGCAAAGTAGACAATGGTCAAATATTGACAAACTGATGGTGCTAAGTGCTCTGTTAAGTGTTAGAATCACAGATCTATGTCCCAGCTAAGGTTACAGACCTCTGAGTCCTACAACGACCCCTACCTCTACCTCAGGTGAGACTTCATATACTTCATAGGTGTTTCCAAAAGGACCAGTAGTTAGAGATTTGTTGGTGCGTTGTTGTAGTGCTGCACCCTAGATCTTCCCCTATGCCAACAAATGGTTCCATTGAGAGGACCTAAAACTGTGATTGTTGGGAACTAACGAAGAAGAATCTTTGTGCAAAGATCCGACCTGAAACTGTGATTGTTGGGAACTGAGGAAGAAGAATCTTTGTGCAAAGATCCAACCTGAAATTGTGATTGTTGGGAACTGAGGAAGAAAAAACTTTATGCAAAGATCCGACCTGAAATTGTGAAAGATTTGTACATAGATCTATTTCCCTAGTGCGTAGCATTCCACTTGACCTGTGAAGCTCTGTTCCAAGAAAAGAGGTCAGATATGAAGAAAATATGTAAGATATGGAATCTTTGCGCTCTGATAAAGGTAAGAATACTAAAAAGTTATAGATCTGAAAACTTTACAGTTTGTAAATGTAAGATAGCTGGAAATTTATGTTTCAACGATATGGATCTAGGTATGTTTGATAGATTATGTCCTAGCTTGAAAACTAGGGCACTAATAGATGAAAGAAGGTTTGACTTGTGTAGATCTGATAAGAATAGTGAAATACATTTTATATCTATGCATAGAAAGAGTGTTTGGACTAACAAGTGGATGCAGGATCCTAGAAATAAATGTTTTCAGGTTATTTACCATGCTCCTAGTGCACAGTACAGGAAAGGATTGGAAACATTTAAAATAAAGAGAGGATTAACCCTTTGTTATAGTTTCAGAAAACTGGGACATCTTGCTAAGGAATGCCCTGGGAGAAGACTTAGTTGTCTTTGTTGCAAAGCTATGGACCATGAAGTATTGGATTTCCCTATAATGATTGCTAAGATTGAAGAAATGAACATGAGACAAGAAAACCATAAGGTAGATCCAAAAACTACGATTATGGAAGAACCCTATAAAGAATCAAAGAAAGTATTGCTACAAATAAAGACACCCTGAATGACCACCAACATGTCAGCTTATCAGATATCTTCAAATAAAAAAGCATGCACAGAAGCAAGAATAGGAGACTTCGACATTGATTGTGTTCTATATGAGGAAACATAGGTGAATATCATGACAGAAAGAACTTGCGAAGCTATAGGAAGACCTGGTATGATTCCTTCATTAGGAGGAATAGGACTATTCAAAGGAAAGTTGATAATCCTATGTGGAAAGCTCACCCAGATACCTATGAATTCCAATGGGACTTCGACAAAGGAGGATTTTGAGATTGTTAAATTTATTGATAATAACTCCCCATTTACCATGTTACTAGGAAAACCATGGATTGAAAGAGATCAGGCTAGAAGGAAGGAAGAAGCAGAAGTTTTAGAGAAGAAGAAGAAAGAGTTAAAGGATTTCATGACTATAAGGATTACACACTTGATTGAATAACAAAAGAAAAGATCGAAGCTATTTAACACCAGAGACCCAGATGTTAAAGTTGCAAGAACACTATAAGTCCCACAGAAGATTGAAGTACCTATTCCAGATAAAGAGGAAGTTTCACCCTCGAATGCTAGGAAAGAATCTCAACAACATGAAGTAACTATGACAAATGTAGATAAGAATCAAAATGGAAAAATGAATACCAAGACGAAGCTCACTGGAAAGAATTCCAGAAAGATAAGTAAGAAGAGAGCTAAAATTGAAAAGTTACAGAAGGTTCCAGAGGGAACTTCACAGAGGGAAAATTTGAAAAATTGGAGCTTCGTCGGGATAACAGAACAACGTCACATGGCACTTCGCCGGGGTGAAGCAATATAGCCATTGGGAACAATATAACCATTTGAATGACACTCCAAACAAGTATAAAGGAATTTATGGTTCACCACTAGACCATTGGATCGTGTCGTAACAAACAAAACAGAGTTAATGAAGGTTTCTCAACCGTTGCAAGAGATCCATTGCCAAGTTATCTATTTATCCTGTCGCAACATGCACCGAGAACACTTTTTATAACCTTGAATCTAAGCTCACTGACTCGTTGATTTTAGACAGTGATCATTGCGCTATTGTCCTCTATCCTATTGCAGTGTCTAAGTTACTCCTTGAACCCAAGATTTCCAACTGCAAGCGTGTATTTCGAATGAGTTCAGTGCTGCAAAAAAAGTTGTCGAAGAAGTTCTCATCGACCTCATGATTGAACGAGTAATGTCGATGTCTGTAGGTATACAAGCGTCATCAAAGAGAGGATTGCAAGCCTCTCCATCTACTTCTCACAGAGCCAGATCATCCCGACCCTCAGTAGAAAAGAGAACCAAGAACAAATACGACCTAAAAAATGCGAAGTTGATTCCAACCATATTGCTCGATTACATCCCACCTCTCACTGGGGTGGTGAATCATGATAGTGTGCCAAGAGATTTCAAGTACACCATGGTCACTGCATACCTCCTGAAGGGGATACGTGCAGTTCGAGCAAAGCAGGATAAGATCACAACATTGACGTTTAGTGACTTCAACCTCAGAGATCGCAATATCTATGGTATTATCTCCCCGTACAAGTACCTAACCAGAACGAAGGGGAAGAATTCAAATACAGTTCCCCAACCGTGGATGATGAACCTTGCGCAATCAACCTTGTTGAATGTCATGAAGATCCCACACTTCAGAAGACACCAGAAAGTCAATGCATGTGTCAAGATGCTACTATCATGTTACCATGGAGGCTACTTATGGCTAGACCATCGTATTATAGTTGAACCAACATTGATCCACAAGATCAGAGGATTGAGTATGCAAGGACCCAACCCACAGGAATTCTACCCAAGAAAGGCCACAGATCATGCGATGGCACAAAATATCAAGGATACATATGACAATGTTGAGAAGGGAACAAGAGGCTACAAAGTAGCTTCCATCTAGAGTGGCGTAGTGCGCTTGACATGTCAACTGATAGATGGAAATTTAGTAAGGAATAACTGACCTACGCAGATCACCGGCTTTGTCGTTGACCTCGCAGGGAAGTGCGCGGAAGGCCTACAGATGAACTCAACAAAGTACCTAGTTAACTAGTTGGAAATAGACTTTTGAGAAGCACAAGATCAGGGTTATGAATTTCATTTCAGCTGGATCCTGATCCTCATTGCATTTGTTTCCTGGGAGATTCTAGAAGGTGTGACCTTCCCAGACATAGAGCTATTTGAACCTCTTGCTGCGAAGTTCGCTACCCTTTGGTATTCAAGTGATATGAAGAAACAGTGGCAGTCGAATGTTGTGTTTTATATATATTACCTCCAGCTAAAGAGAGCCATCAAAGATGAGCCCCACATGACTCCTAACACCTTACAAAGGTTCTGACCCCTGATGAAGTTCAGTGCAGATCGACACTTCATCTACATTACATCGCGAGTAGCTCCAGTCATATTTTAAACTTAGAGAAGAATACCTTGAGGAAATCACTAAGGAATGGTCTGCTAACCTCCTTATCCCTACCAAACCTGTAAATATATCTGATATTGATAGCCCATAGGACACTCATAAAGAACATAATACACCCAAGAAGACTGAGGAGGTCCAAAATTTAAGCAACACCTCAGATAAGACTGCTTCAATGTCACCTAACCGAGGGGGTGATGATGAAGTAGAAGATGAATAGAATCCAAGCGAAGTAACACCGCCCAGAGACAAGGTTGACCCCTTGAAGAAGAGGAAGGTTTCTCCCCGAAACCTTCTTCCCAGAATAAATCTAAAGCCACCATTACCAATATGCAGACTGTACTCACCTCTGATGATTTTGACTTCATCATAGCAGCCCTAAATGACGCTTCACTGGAAATAGGAGAGAAACAAGAAGCCATGCAGGAAGAAATATATGATATAATTGGAGTCGAACTCTAAGGGGTACAACAGAACCTTTAGTCTAGCCACATAGTCTCCACTACGCCCCTTCCATTGAGAGAACCAGAGTTGGGAGATGATCCAGCCTAACTCTAGCTCCTAGGTGATACAGTCGAAGCTCACCTTCGACGAGCACAAGAAGAAATAGAACAAGTCACCTAGGCCTTGAATCAAGTGCAAGGCATACTCATAGAATAACACAACATTGCACAAGAGGAAAAGATCACTCTCCAAGAGAAGTTCGATGAAGAAAAAGCACAGATGCAACAAGAAAAAGAACAGTTGCTCATGGAGCAACTCGAAGTGAAAGAAACGGTCACCAGAGAACTTCACTCTATGACAGTCTTAGAAATAAAGGCTGAGTACCAAGTCACGCAGCAAGTAGACCATCTCGTAGAAGCTATCCAACAACTACAACAATGGATAATAGAATTAGAGCTCCACACAGTGCCTGAGACTCCTCAGGATGTAAGGGATCAAAGAGAAGCAACCACCCAGAGCGCAGTTAAAAGGATAAAGTCCCTTTCCATGGAATGCAAGTAGCTGAGTAATCGTAGTGCCTAGATGTATGAGAAACTCACTAAGAAACCAGAATTGTAGGAACTTGAGTTACATCTCCAGGAAGAAAAGTAGCAAGCAGAGACAATACAGGTGCAGTTGAAGCCCCTGTCAGTGGTGGAAAGAATGAAGTGGTCCCAAGAGAAACGCATTGCCTAGCAGTAGATCCACACTATCCAGAGTAGAGTTATGGAAGTAAATCAGAGTCTCCAACCTGTACAAGATAAGGCTTACCAATTGTTCACAGAGGTCGAAGGTCGAGGAGAAGAACTCAAGCAAGTTGTCACTGTAGCTGAACAATGCCTAGAAGGACCTATCAACGACACAGTCATCCAAGAGTTTGTTGAATAGGAGTTTGTGGCACAACAACAAGTCGAAGCATCTCGAACCATGCTCTAGGATTTCAAAGTAGAACTACCCATATCAGAGTGACTCAAGATGATTCATAGGGGAGTGTTGGGGACCTGTTGTCCCTTGAACAAGTTTTGGGAGATCCTTGGTCAATTTTGACCTATTTTGGGACTTCAACAACCTATCAAAGGAGGAGTGAAAGATGAAGCAAATATCGTGGGATCTCGACCCCTTTTTGGGTCATTTTTGGGATTTGGGATTTTGTAATGGGTATGGGGATGTCGGCCCATGGGTTTACCCATGTTTAGGCCTATTTTTTAAAGTATAAATAGATGTCTAGGCAATGTAAGGAGAGGCATACATGCATATCTATGTGATATTGGGCTAAGTGCTAAGTATGGATTGTATATTCTTTATGCATACTGTGTGAGATTTGCAGAGCTATGTGAAAGTAATTGTAAGAAGGTTGGGTGTTGTACCATAACTCGAAGAAGGAGGGTCTGGAAGAGTGCGCACAGATCTGTTGTCTTCTATGTAGTAGGATTTTGATGCTATGTGCTTGTAAGAAGCTTAATTGAAGATAATAAAGAAAACAATTTGGTGGACGTAGCCCCAGGGTGGGGCTGAACCATTTACATGTTGTGTTTCTATGATTTGTGTGATATGTTGATGTGTTTATGTCTTTATGTGCTAAGTTCTTTGATATATATAGATAGTTCTATTTATGCTTTGTGATAACGATGTATATGAATGTTAGATCTGACCTATGTGAATGTTCTTAGTGCTTGAATATTCTAGATATAATATACTTCTCTATGATCAGTGCTTAGATACATCAGATCTTAATGAATGATGTGATGCTCTGTTTTATCTACAGATTAGATAATGGTCAAATATTGATGAACCGTTGGTGCTAAGTTCTCTGTTAAGTGTTAGAATCACAGATCTGTGTCCCAACTAAGGTTGCATACATCTGAGTCATGCAACCACCCCTACCTCTACCTTGGGTGAGACTTCATATTCTTCACAGGTGTTACCAAAAGGGCTAGTAGTTAGGGTTTTGTTGGTGTGTTTTTGTAGCGTTGGACCCTGGGTCCGCCCCTGTGCCAACAGTTGGAGAATTCTTGTACAATCACTTTGAGACGTTAATTCAAGGTGAAACTCTTTTTGATAATATAACTTAAATATTTTTCACCAAATGAAGGATTACTAAATTTGAATTAATGGAGAATTTCCTGAAGAAGTCTGTCATTAATAATGAAATTTCAATATTTTATTTATCATTTATCCTCTGTAGAATTAGCATTAAAAATATCTCGGGGAAAGTGACAATATAATAAATATATTACGCTGGAGGATTGAACGTGCATGATAAGAACTATTATAATGGAGGTGAACCTATGAGTCCTCCAACCTGCAATGAAAACTAAAAAAATGGTTAATTGTAATGTCCCCCAGCCCAACCGAGGGACATTATAGTGTGGAATCCTCATAAAAACAAAAAAAATCTGCTATCTAAATAATTTTTTGTAGATTACATATTCGAATTAAAACTAGATTTAGCTATTAATCACTACCATTAAATTGATGCATCTACAAAATACTAACATAGAAATGAATGTAGGATAATAATTCAATGCAGTGACATATAAATAATTCTTAAATACACAGAGTTCATGCACACCAATTTAACATATAAACATAACACATAAACAGATAAAACACATATCTTTTATAATAGTTGTGTAACTGGATGCTTGGGATAGATGTTCCACCCAAACATATTCTTGATGCTCCAAATCTCAACAAAAATTCATCCCTGAGATGAGGGTAGTAATCCAAAAAAGAGTTTGGTCTCTCACCTTGTACTCACAACTCAGAAAACACATGACCCATGAATATCTTCCTACAACTATCTTGATTTTCCATCAACTCTCTTCCTCTTGACCTGCCCAACCCAAGGAATGTATCCTTTCACTTATATCAGTCCCTCAGGTGTCCCATTTGTTTATCAGGGTCTATTTGGTACAAGTAGCTAGGAATTGCTCAGCTGGGAACTCAAGGGAATTCACTGCTAGGAAAACTTCCAACAACAACAACAACAAACACTTACTATTTTAGTACAACTCACTCTAGATTTCACTCTTCATGCCTGACAACTTGGATATTCAATATTCATCTCCAAAACACTCCAGATATGCTCCAGATACACTCTAGCATTCTATATAATTCTCCCTCCATCAATACACCAACTCCAAGGTCTCTTTATTACTCTCTACTTGCTCCTCATGCCCCCAAAACTCAATGTGTAAAAATTGTTGTAGCTACGCATACAAATTTCCTCTCTTTGGATTACTTTATTGAATCACACACTTACCCAAGATGATTGTACTCAACCCCCATGTGACCAATAAATTTGGGATATGAGCACTCACACCCACCATATTACATGTATTCAATGATTGGCTTTGGGAACACTCAATAAAAAATTTGAAGGTTCATATACCAATATTTAATTTAAGAAAAATTGGTTGAATTAATATACATGGGTAATTCCCCCCTAAACCCCATCTTATGCATTCTCTTAAACCCTCCCCTTTATTGTGGATTAATTAAAACCCTATCTCTATCCATGCCCCCTTAGCAGCTGGCATCACATTTTATTATTAAAACATAGAAATACAATTCGTATATACATTGATTTGGCCATAACCACACATTATATTTACATAAGAATCAATTAAATAGGGGATTATAGTGGGGATGTTAAATTCCTCCTCCCCTACAATTGTGCATCGTCCTCAGTGCACACTATGATGATATACATATATGAAAAGTTGCACCACAATACTATAAAATTCTTTAATATTTTGCTCCTCTCAACTGACCAACCCAAGGAATGCAACATTTGTTTATTAGGGATAATCGAAGGAATGTACCATTCGTTTATTAGGATTAACCCAAGGAATGATCCATTCTTTTATCATGTTCCCCAGTGTAGTTGGCTGGGACTTTGAGATGTGGTTCCAGTACTCTAGCTGCTCAAAATGGAGTCTTGCATTTTGTTTTCTTCAAAATGGACAAAACATTGTGGGTATTATTCCCACATGTTTTCTTCATGCTTGTTATAGAATGCTTCCCCTAGATATCATTGAAACTTCCCTTGGATTACCAAACCCCTATACCAAGACAAAAACACTACAAATGGACACTAGCATTCCTTTAAGCTCATTTTAACCAATTGAAAAGAGAGAGGGAGAAAGGGCATGATTTACCTTTTTACAAAGTTTGTCCTCGCTATTTCCAATCTATGAGCTTGATGTTCAAACCCTATGGAATAAATTGATACCTACAATGGGAATCAAATAGAAACAATTATCTCCTACTCTATTTGATTAGGTAAAAAATATTCATCTACGAAGATTAAAGCAACAATGGACAATCATATGCAAGAATAAACAAGATTGAAGGAAATAGGCCAAGTATATTCAATGAGAACCAGAAAAAGAATACTTACAGACCATGATTTATGCTGCAGTAGCCTCTCCAATATCTTCTCATCTATCCGCTTGCATGAATATACCAATATCAAAATGATGATACTCTCACTGATTACCCCTAATGAGACTAGATATTTGATATGATCAGATCTAGATTCCCTTTCTCCTTGGAAAAACCTTCAATATATAGGATTGAGAGGCACAACCACCATGAAAAAATGAAGGATATGGTTGAGGATATGGATCCTTTAGGTTTGGATCATATCTTAAGTTGAATCCATAGCATGGGGGTTGAACATAACCAACCCCATCTTGAGAGAGCTGGCCCATAGAATAAGGTGGAGGATCCCCCTTTTCCCTTAATAATAATGGTGCTCCCCTAGAGTGAGATACATAGTGCCATGGAAATCCCTTAAAAATATAAGGGGAGCATCGATGCTCCCTAAACATGGCTAGGGGGGCGCCACCCTTCTAAATTGCTAAAAAAAGGTCGATTTTTCCAAGAAAAAGGTGTGTTTTTACCTTGAAATGATGGGTTTCTTTATCCAATATGACTTAGGGGTCATGGAAAATTGTTTTCATGGTGTCAAGGGGTGGAAACACCTAACAAATTGAATGATACACTTGGGAAGGTGTATATGACACTTGAGACAATTCATGCAACACTTACCGATGTGCATACATCACTTTGCGATACTTGGGACACTTAGGGTGAGATAGCTAGGTGTGCAATTTTGGTGTGTAACTAATTTCCCCCTAAAGTGTGAAGTCAGAAGAGAAAATGATAGATGAAAAAATTTACAAATTATTCAAGGAAAGGGTGTTGGAGTGGGAGAACCTAGAAAAAGATGCAAACAATCATCGAACAATATTAATATATGTTCCATTTCTGAGGCAGACATACCTATGCTCGGAATACAAGATGAATAAAATCACCGTCGTTGAACAATACAATGTGAATCCATGAAAATACTAACTAAGGATATGGATACCAAAGATACAATGTGGATTCATACCTCAATGACATGAACTGATCATAGCCATGAAAAATACACAGTGGAGCTATGAGATGACAAAAAATAGCCACAAAACAATACAATGTGGATCTATGTGACATCATATATATCTATAATATTTCCAACATGATGATTGTATTGAAATCATCTACATGCTGAAATGATCTCCATCACATCCTGGGAAAAGAATATAATAGAGTGAACTCCCAACCCAGGGTCTTTGTCCTAATCCCGATGTGGTACAAATCTAGCCATGTGAATAAATGTCTTGATGTATACCGATCATGGATGTATACCATTAACAAGTGCGAGTGAAATCACCAATGATGACAATGAATCCCAAGGTACCCTAGTACATTCCAGTGAATGTGAATAAATGAGTTGAGTTCAAACATTCATGGAATCATCCGATCAGGGTTCATTGATGTAAACCTACTTTTGGAGGTGAGGAGGCCTTCCATTGAGGCATGTAGGTATTTAGAGAATAGGTATTCCTGCCTTGGAAATGGAAGACATTTTAATATTGTCTTATGATTGTTTGTATCTTCTTCTAGGTTCTCCCACTCCAACACCCTTGCATTGAAGAATTTGTAAAGTGTTTTAGCCATCAATTTTTCTTTTGACCTCACACTTTGGGGGAAGGTATGTGACAAATCAAAATTGCACACCAGATATTTTGGGTTCGATCCCTAGTGGAATCACTAGTTTCTGTTACAGACTGTTTCCCCTACGGACATGTGAAACTTCTGTTGGATTAATATACCCCTATACCAAGACAAAAACACTACAAATGGACACTAACATACCTTTAAATTCATTTTAGCCAATCGAAAAGAAAGAGGGAGAAACGACATGTTGTACCTTTTTACGAAGTTTGTCCTCGCTACTTCCAATACGTGAGCTTGATCTTCAGACCCTCTAGTGTAAATTTATGCATGAAATGGGAAGAAAAGAGAAACAACTATCTCCTACTCTAGTTGATTAGGTAAAACAAATTCATCTACAAAGAGTAAAGCAACAATAGACAAGAATATGCAAGAATACACTAGTTTAAAGGAAATAGGCCTAGTATATTGAATGAGAACCCAAAAAAGAATACTTATAGACCAAAATTGATGCTGCAATAGCCTCTCCAATCTCTCTTCATCCATCCCCTTGCATGAATATACCAATATCAAAATGATGATACTCTAACTGATTACCCCTTACTAGACTAGAGGTTTGATAAGCTAAGATCTAGATTCCCTTTCTCCTTGGAAAAACCTTCAATATATAAGCTTGAGAGGCACAACCACCATGAAAAAATGAAGGATATGGTTGAGGATGTATCTCCTTGAGGTTTGGATCATATCCTAAGGTGAATCCATAACATGGCGGTCAAACATAACCAACCCCATCTTGAGAGAGTTGACCCATAGAATAAGGTGGAGGATCCCCCTTTTCCCTCAAAAAGAATGGTGCTCCCCTATATTGAGAGAAAAAGTGCCATGGTTCTCCCTTAAAAACGAAGGGGGAGCATCGATGCTCCCTAAACATGGCTATGGGGGTGCCACCCTTCTAAATTGCTAAAAAATAGGTCGATTTTCCAAGAAAAAGGTGTGTTTTTACCTTGAAATGATGGGTTTGTTCCTCCAATATGAATTAGGGGTCACAAAAAACTATTTTTATGGTGTCAAGGGGTGGCGACAACTAACAAAGTGAATGTGACACTTGGGAAGGTGCATATGACACTTGCGACAATGCATGCAACACTTATCGAGCTGCAAACATCACTTTGCGACACTTACAACACTTAGGTTGAGATACCTAGGTGTGCAATTTTGGTGTGTAAAAATACTCCTATGTAACATATTTAGGACCATAACATGTTTTATACTCCAAAAATTCCCTACCTATGCACACATGGAATTAGACTTTCCAGTTACACAATTTTCCAAATTACTGTTGAGGATCCTTCTTAAAAACCCATTTTTTGGAACATGTACGCATCCTGCTGAACTACAACCCATGTACACACTCTAACTTCATACTAGTTACCCTGCATAAATACACAAGATGCATTCTAGAAAGCTCATGTTTGCCTCCAAAAGTTGAAAAAAATATATAATTGCAAGGAATTCAACGAAGTTTACAGGATATCGAGGGTTTCTCAACCATTTCACCCATTGTAACCCATCCCCAAACTGAATAACCATCTTTTTCTCATATAAAAAGTGGTCTTGGGGTCCCATTTACAACAACAAGAAAGAGAACAAGTAAACTCTTCCAAAATCCCTTCCTCTTCTTAGCTCAAGTTTTGCACCCCTTTCTAAGATTTGGCCTCAAAATTCTCCTCCAGCCCTTTCTTATTATAAAACCCTTTCCCTTTTCACAAGATATCAGTTGGTTATGAGAGGAAAGCATGGGAATGATGCAGTTGGAGCAACAATAGAGGAGCCCATACCTGGTTCGTGGAGCATTCGTTGAAGAAGGTTGTAATCTTTCTGATCTTCATATTGAATAAAGAGTTATTTCCTATCGCAATACATCGTGTCTTTATTCTTAATTGATTAATGCATATATATATATATATATCTTAATATTGAAAGTGATAAGTAGATATCGCATACTTTGTAGCATTTTTTTCCTAATATTTTGCAGGTCAACTTTGGGAGGAGACCCGCAATTGAGGAAGCTGCAAAGACAAAATAGGTCCACACCAACTGCAAGGACCAAAGGTGCACCCACTAACCTTCTTTCCTATCTCTTGTCTTTTAGTTTAGATAGTTTTGGGGTAGCTTAGGAATAGAGCTATCTTTTAAGGGAATTCAAATCTTTCCCTGTACCTCAACCCAGTATAGTAAGAGGGGGATTTTTTCGGCTAGCAGAATTAGTAACTACACTAGGGAGTTTCTTTAGGTTCTTAGTGGGAGATCTCAGTTTGATTTGATTTTCAGTGTCTATTTGAGTTTTCTAAGTGTTTTGAGTCAGTTTGGGTCTCTAGTCACTTTCTAGGTTCCTACCAGCTTCCCTTTCCCAAGTTGTCTATCCATTTTTTTTTTAAATTTACAGAGGTGTACATGCCATGTTCTCTATACAACACACCTACATACATAGTCTGCATCATATACATTTCGCATACATATGCAAGTTATCCATGTACAACACATGTTTCTGTGGTTTTGGATAATTTTTTCAAAATATTTTCCGTTTCTTTTAGAAAACTTGTGGTTCCTAGGTCTTCTTGAGTTCTAGAAGATTCTATTGTTTAGGGTTTAGACAATTTGTAGGCTCATCTCGTTTATGAAATAAAAAAATAAATCCTCTTGTCTCTATGTGTTTCCAAGAATTTTTGGCTTATTTTTATCTTGAATTTTAAGAAAAATGAGTTTCCATGAATCATTTATTCTGCAATTTCTTTTAGCATCTTTTGTTAATTTTTCTTTTATTGAAAGAAAATATAAAAAGAAAACCTATTTTTTTAGGTCTCTTTCTTTCTTTGCATTTGCTTTTCATTGTTATTTGAAAAAGAAAAATAAATTAGCATAAGGTTATGTTTTCTTCTCATCTTGAAAGAATTTCAAAAGAAAAATACGAAAGAAAATCCTTTTATTTGCTCTTTTGTTTCACTCGAAAGTTGCACTGTGCATTTTGCATGGAAAGGACAAAAGATTGCATCTTTAGGTTTGAAGCATTAGTGTAAAGTTTTATTTTCCAGTGTTCTTATAAGTTTCATTTTTGCAAGAGTCTCAAACAACATAAGTTGCACTTTCGTTCCTTGAGTAAGAAAATCCCTTAAAATGAACGTGGTAATCTAAAATATATTAGTAAAACCTTTTCTAGCGTTCACCAATATCTTAGCCTAGGGCCTTGGATTAGGTGTGGAGAGGTAAAATTTCCAAGGCCAATCAAAACCTAACTTAGGTGTCTATGATAGGGTGTGAAAAAATAACTTTTTAATTACTCAATCTAGGAAGCTCCTATAACACAGGAGTCAAGCATGAGGCCGCATGGAGGAAAGTGACATATATATCCACTCCTGATCCCAACAAAGCATTTGGGAGAGTGTGTATTGGGGGTGAATCCTGTAGCATTACTTGCCTGACTTGTGTCAGACCTCTGAGACACTTGGATCCATACAAGGTAATCTAAGAGTGATTCTATCCCTATTTCATTTCAGGCCTCAAGAGGATATTTGGGCTTAGTTACCCTTCCCATACACTCTCTCGAATGTTGATTGTACCCCCCTAGTTGTTGATTAGAAGTTGGTGGTCTAGTTTCCATTATATAGGTTGCCACACAGGTGACTGCAAGGGGTGTATCATGGTACATGAGGTAGACTCTATACACTCTGGGAGACACCCAAAGGGACCGTCGGTCAAAGGTATGGGTAATTGCTTCTCCTGGATATTCATTTTCCTTTATGAATGTTTTGGACGATCAAGACTTCATATCCCTATGTCGAAAGCATTTAGAAGGGTAGTTTGTTTGGTTTGTATCTTTTAGGATTTTCTTCTTAGCGACGTGTTCTATGATCCCTAGTTTTCAATAGCGAGTTAGTTAGTCATTTCTTTGGGTCTCTGAGCTAAGTTAGTAGACCTCCCACTTTGCCGATTGTGATTATTTTTTGGTATTCCCCTTAGAAAGGTGGAGTCACCTCTTTATAGGCATTTTTTTATACCACTAGTTCACTAGAGTTAGTGTGTGAGACTTTTACAGACTTGAACGATCTTGCAAGGGAAGAAACTGTGCATAATATATTCATGGAAAACGTTACTGATGATACCAACAAAGAAACCCTTTCACAAGGGGATTCTTATGATTTTCCTTTATTTGGAAATGTTGGTGTCCCTTTGATGGCCACTTTGTACATTCCTAGGTTGAATGTGGGATTATTGGTTTTGTTGGGTACGATTAAAAATGTCCCAAATGCTCTTGACACTTCTCAATTAAGCACCTTATGTCATGGGCATCATGTTGACATTCCTTCTTCAAAAAATTCTTCTCCTCCTCCTTCTACCTTCTCTAGTGAAAGTCTAGCTACTAGTAACCAAAATTCTAAACTAAATAGAAAGAGGAAGAATAGGAAAAAGAAACAACCAACCTTTGCGAGTCATGTTGGATATAGGTCAAAAACCTCTTCGATTCATGTTGAGGACCATCACCCAACATATACAATTGATGTTGGGGGCAGGCACCCAACCTGTGCAAGTCATGTTGGGGGTAAGGGTCATATCACTTCTAGTCATATTGGAGATAGGTCTATAGCCTATGCGAGTCATGTTATCAACCACTCACAAACCTATGAAAGTCATGTTGGAGATGTGCAACCAAACACTATAAGTCATGTTGGGGGCATTAACCTAGACCCTACGAGTCATACTAGAGTTCAACAACCAACCTTTTCTAGTGATGTTGGAGAGTTGTCAACAACCTCTACGATTCATGTTGAGGACAAGAAAACAACCACTGCTAGTCATGATGGGGTCATTAATTCTATTGAGAAAACTATACAGATAGGATGTAAGCCTAAGTTCCCTTGTAATCTTTTCAAGGGAGATCACCTTACTCATTTATACCCTGGCCTTCCAGAGGCACAAAGATTGTGGTCCTTGTATGCAAGCTCTTCTAATTCTAAGTCTTATGAGGTTTCCTCACAGTCTATTTAGCTAGTGGTTGAGAAAGTGGTCATGCTGATGCAATATTCGACTAATACCACTCCTCTTTTGGGGGGTGATGCATCTTTAGACCATTTTGTCTCACATCCTATTTAGCCAGTGGTTGAGAAAGTGGTCATGCCGATGAAATATTTAGCTAATCCCACTCCTCTTTTGGGGGGTGATGCGACTTTAGACCATATTGTATCACATCCTATTCAACCAGTGGTTGAGGAAGTGGTCATGGTGATGCAATCTTTGACCTATCCAACTCTTCTCTTGAAGAGTGTCGATTCTACAAAAGCGGTCATGTCGATGAAATCTTCAGCTGATCCCACCCTTCTATTGCAGAGTTTTGAGTCTACCAAAGTGGTCACGTCGATGCAATATTTGAATGATCCCACTCTTCTCTTGGGGAGTGATGTGTCTACTGACTTTTTTTTTAGAATTTCCAGTTCAGTACTTTCAGAACAAGGGGGAATTCTGCTCACTTCGAACATGCCCCCTCCAAGTCCGAGGATGGTTTCCTTTTATTGGAATGAACTTGTTGATCCTTGCCTTCCTTCTTCTGCACCCTTTCAAATAAGGGTTGAATTTAATTAAAAAACATTTACCAATGTATTCTAGATGAAGGGGACTTTGTAAGTATTTTACCCTCGTCAGCTTGACAAGATTTGGGTTCTCCCGAGCTTGTGTCTTCTTCACACGAGTTGTTGGATTTTTACAGACGTCCTAATGAATATTTGGGGATTCTTCCACATTTTCCTATCTCGTTAGGTGGGAAGACTATCCTTGTTGATGTTATAGTGGTGCAAGACCCGTTAGATTTCAATATGCTTCTTGAGTGTGATTATGTATATTCTATGAGCATTGTAGTGTCTATGCTCTTCCAGGTGATGCATTTCCCTCACAATGGAAGCATTGTCACTATCGACCAATTGGAATATGATAATCACCATCCTAATTCAATGTTAGTTTAGGGTACCCCTTTATATGTTCCCAGTGTTTATGTAGACTCTACCCTACCATAGGTTAATTATGTGGCTTCTTATCCTCAGTGTTCAATTTCTCCTAAGAAAGAACTTGTTCACTCATGTTTTCCTTCTCGAGACTTGGTCTCACCAATTGATCCATTTGTTTATTCAATGGGGCATGGGAGCCCTTGCTTCCCCCTCTTGGTCCAAGTGATATCGAGTTTCCTTTTGAGTCTTCTTTCACTTTCTTTAGATCCTTAAGCCTTTGTGCTTGTGATTCTTCACTGATAGACTCTGTCGGTCCTAGCCATAACCTGTATCGTCATATGGAATATGTTCAGTTTTCTTTGCCCTTTGGGATTGTTGACCCTCCTTGTTCACGTGATTTATTGGATATTGAATTTCCTTTGGATGAGTCTATCCTTGAAGCCATGACTATGGTTTTTGTACCATGGGAAGACTTACATTGTGTTTTGTGTTTTCTTCCCTTTTGGGAGACTTACTAGGTTGACTATCGAAGATATTGTTGGTCAGAGACTAGCAGCGGACTCTACCTGAACTAGTGCTATGCATGAGCCATAGGGTTGTGCAGTTCCTTGTACCATATTGTACAACCCATGTTTGTTGTTTTCAATTTTTGTAATCAATAACACCACTTGTTTTCTGAAGTTTCTATCTATATTGGATCTATTAACTTCTGGATGAGTGTTATTGGCCTTATATGAAAGATCTTGGAGACATTTTTGTTTGAATTTTGTTCATTGTATTGATCCGTTCTGATAGGTATTGACCTCAAAACTAGAATACAGGTTATATTTTTCCCTACTTGCATTTTTTCATTATCTGTTTCTTGGCTCATTTAGCCTTAGGATCGACCTCGCTAAATTGTGACACTGACCTTTTTTGTTGATAAGTGTGTTGTACTTTATGTGGTAGAGCCTTCCTTCCATGGGAATCCTAGTTAGAACCTTGTTTTCATTTAGTGCCCATGAAGAAGTACTTCATAGGCATGAGAGTCCTATTTAGTCCCTCCATGGATTTGTGTTGAAGCCTCATTCTTCATTTTTGTTTTTTGGCCTTTACCCGAAGGACTCCCTTAAAGCATGGTTTGTCTTATTTCAAGATCACTTAAAATTTGAAAGAGACATTTAACAAGAGATTATTTTTTATTTTCGGTCTCGTTTGGATTACTTAAGAAAACAATCACCTTGGTGTCTTCTTTAATCCCTTTTCAGACTCTCCAAAATTGAAAATATTGTCGAGCGATCTTGTTTCCCTTCATGCTCTCCAAACTCAAATTTGAAGGAACATTTGTCCAGCGTTAGTTTACCCCTTTTTTGGTCTAGATGGTTAATTTTATGAATAAAGGTATTCCCTTGGAGCTTCGGTTCACTAGGAGAGTATTCTCAGGCATAAGTTTAACCCTTTTTCAGGCTTGAAGGACTAAAGTTTCGAAAAAGGGACATTCTCCTTGGTTTTGGTTTATCTCTTTTTCAAGCCTTGGAGATTACTTACGAAAAAGGAACCCTTTTGGAGTCCAAATATGAAAATATTGTCGAGTGACCTTGTTCTTTTCAAACTCATTAATTGGTCTAGAAAGAACATCTATTTGGCATAAGTTTTACCCTTTTCTGAAAAATAGATTATCTAGGAAAAGGTATGCCTCAAGAGACTTGTCTCGTCAGGAGAGTTCTCCTAAGTTATATTTTATACTTTTTCAGGCTAAGGAGACTAAACTTAGAAAAAGGTTGTGAGTCCATAGTTAATATGTTTTCAAACTCCTTAAAATTAAGAATATCGTTGAGTGATATTGTCTCAATCACACTCATTAAAATGGTTTTGGAGAGTCATCAATTCAATATAATTTTAACCCTTTTTCGAACCGAATGGACTAGCTGCAAAAAGGAACTACTTGGAGTCTTCTTTTAGCATTTTTTTAGACTCTCTAAACGTGAAAAAACCGCCAAGCTTACCTCTTCTGGGCTCTTAAAAATTCACATGGAAGGACCCTTGTTGTTTCATTATTAATCGCATCAGATGTATCATCCTTGAGTCTTTGGCCTTATGACGAATCCATGTTGCTCTCAATTGAACCTTTAAAGCATTCCTTAAACTCAAGCATTGTAGCACTTTTTTCCCTTGCGATTTGACACCCTGACCCATGGAGGAACTTTCTTCGAATGTCGTTATCCTGCATGTGTCTCCTTTCCCTGAGCATCAATATGTTCCATGCACTTGGAACCATTTTTATTTCTCACGACACTCGTTCCTCCTTTGTAACATAGCATTTTTCTTTTCTTTTTCAAGCTCGTTAAAATTTTCAAAATGACAAAAAAATCAAATATTCCAAAAAGAGGGGATGGGATATACATTCTATTTTATTCAACAACAAGATAATCTCCCTTGGACAAAGCACATTGTTTCATTTGTTTTCCAAGAATTGGGATTTAGTATGACCTTAGGAATTTTTTCTCGCTACATAGAGTTGTGTCCTCCTCTGTTTGGTTACTCTTCCAAACATATGGAGGGTTTGTGATACCTCCTGTATCACAAACATATGCCAATATTATATTGTATGAGTCTCATAATTTTTTCATTCTTTCGTCCAAGGGAAGTTTTATCCAACTTGATTTGGCCTTTCTATTGTTTGTCTCTTGACTTTCATGAGTCAACCATCTCGAGAGTCCAGTCCAGTTCAGATTCAAAATTGATGAAGTTTTGTGCCTAATGATCGAGATCCTCCAATGTTTCTAGGACAACATGTTGAATACCTCAGAGTAGTGGGTATTACACTCCTATTTTACTCCTACCTGAGCTTTTGAATATCTTGAATTTGTTTCTTGAGTGAAGTCCTCATCTCTAGCCACAGGTATCAATGCTTCTTGAAGATACATATTATATTGTACTTAAATATCATGAAATGATTTTTAGATGTAGATCCGTTGTGTATTTCTCACGGCTACACTTTATATAGACATTTCTATGAAATCAATTTGTAGTGTACTGGATTGGAATCCATGATTAGTTAATCTCGAGTATGGGTATGATCACCTCAGAGATATTATCATTGTTTTGCAGATGGAAACTCCTGAACTCTGGTCCCGGGATCACTCAACTCCATGTCTTCCCCACTGGTAAAGATATTGTGGTGTATTTCAGCCATCAATTTCTTTTCTAACCTCACACATGAGGGGGCATCTTTTATAGTCCAAAAATTCCCTACCTATGCATACATGGCATTGGCCTTTCCACTTACACAATTTTTGAAATTACTGGAGAGGATCCTTCTTAAAAAACCATTTTTTGGAACATGTATGCACCTTGCCAAACTATAGCTCACGTAGACATGCTAGATGCATAGTAGTTATCTTGTGTACATATGTGAGCTGTATGCTAGAAAACCCTAGTTTACCTCCAAAATTTGTAAAAAATCTATAATTGCAAGGATTTCGGTGGAGTTTACCAGATATCGAAGGTTTTCCATACATTTCACCCATTATAACCCATCCCCAAACTAAATAACCATCTTTTTATCATACAAAAATAGATCTTGGGTCCCATTTACAACAACAAGAAAGAGAAAAAGTAAACTCTCCCAAAATTCCTTCCCCTTCTAAGCCCAAGTTTTGCAGCCCTTTATGAGATTTGGCCTCAACATTCCCCTCCAACCCTTTCTCCTTATACAACCCTTTCCCTTTTCCCAAGAGATCGATTGGTTATGAGAGGCATGCATGGGAATGATGCACTTGGAGAAACAATAGAGGATCCAAGACATGGTTTGGGGAGTGTTTGCCGAATAAGGTTTTAATATTTTTGATCTTCGTACTGAATAAAAGAGTTCTTCCCTGTCCCAATACATTGTGTCTTTATGCTTAATTAATTAATACATCTATGTCTATATTTAAATATTGAAAGTGATAAGTAGAGATCGTATACTTTGTAGCATTATTTTCCTAATATTTTGCAGGTCAGCCTTGGGAGGAGACCTGCAATCGAGGAAGTTGCAAAGAAGAAAGAGGTCTACACCAGCCATAAGGACCAAAGGTGCACCTACTAACCTTCTTTCCTCTCTCTTGTATTTAATTTTAGATAGTTTTTGGGTAGCTTAGGAATATAACTGTCTTTTAAGGGAAGTCAATTCTCTCCCTGTACCTCGACCCATTATAGTAATAGGGGTATTTTCCCCGCTAGCACATTTCCATTGAACCTTTATCAACTCTATGGATTTGTTCTTGAGAAATTTGAATTTTTAGTCCAGGATACGTACTAGTTCCACCTGAAAATCCCCTTCATGCTCCACCTGGATCGCATTTTAATCAATTATGTGGTTAGGGTCAGACACATATTTCTTTAATAATGATACATAAAATACAGTGTGCACTCTCATGGATGCAGGTAATGCTAGCATGTATGTAATTGTCCCTATCTTTTCTAATCTTTCAAAAGGTCCACAATATCTTGTTGCCAATTTTGGACAACTTCCTAATCTTAGAGAACTTTTTTCCTTCACTTTTAAAAACACATGTTTTCCCACTTTGAAATATGTAAATGTTCTATTCTTATTTCCATAAGAATATGTAATGGCCCCAACCATTACGACACAAATGGTGTACAACAGGTAATTTTTTTTTTATTCTCTTTTTTTTTAACAAGAGGAGAATAACATAAACACTAAGTCATAGTGACACAACTCAATGATGTCACAATGAATGAATTTCACATAGAACATAAACACAAAAAGAATCACATAGCAGTACATCATCATTCTTGAAGAAAATTACGAACATTTACTTCGATAAAGAATATAAATGACTATGCTAAATAACATCATCAACGATCATCAAGGTGCAAACAACATCTAATAAACCGACAAATGTAACATAAACTTCCATGGTGAGCGAGACATAAAATATCCATAATCATGTGTTACAATACCTTTTTCAATGCACAAGGAGTAAATAAGAAGAAACTAATCATTATAATGACCTGTAACAACCCTCCCGTTTAGTTACAACAATAAGCCTCACATAACAAATGCAATTTTTATTTTTTTTCTGTGTGTAGAAGGGTAATAAAGACTTTATACTCACATCGCAACATGACGATGAACATGACACATGCAACTTACGTGACAACCACATAGCGACCTAACATAAAGCACATCAAGCAATTGGAAGCAATGTACGACACTCAACCGGCGAAAAATAAGAAAGACTGCCCACCCATCCTACCCTGCAATGGTTAGGATCTCCAGGACACATAAGCAATGCTCAAGCCCAGTTTCCCACCTATTTTGACCATTTAAGGTCTTAGGGCTGGCGACTGTTCTGAGGAACAAGGGGGTGTCTACATCCCACCCGACACAAGCAGACAAAGCTTACTCAAGCTAAGGACAATCATCCTAACAACCCCATGCACCCCAAACCATTACACAAGTAACTAGAATCTCTTACAGTGAGCAAACCAAGAACATTAAATGTTTACAAGACCAAGTATGAACTTTAATTAGAATGGTCGTCAACACCTTCAACGGGAAGCACAAGAAAGAAAAATAACTTCTCCAATATCTCGATCAATCATCAATTCAAGCTAGTCAATAGTTACCGTCCATTTTAGTCATTTATCACTAGCCCATCTTAGCATGCCTAAATGCAAAATATCATTAAGGTACAATCTAAATTTGCCTTAAAACAATTTCATTTGCGCAAATTTGATTTTACAAGTGTCATCAGAGTACCATCTAAATCAATTTGCCTTCAAATATTATTATTTGTTATAAGTATTCTATTTAAAATCAATATCTAATAATCATGTAGATATATATAACAATGTCCAAAGAAATAGATTATGTACGTCTTAACAACCTTGACACAAAAATTCCTCATCCCACTAATAATAATAATGGTAATAATAATAATAATTTGTTATTATCAATAAAAGAAAACACTTCATTACTCTAAATATAACAATCATTTAAAAAAAACTTAAACCATTTCATAACCATATAAAGATATCTCAATAAAAATTCTATTATATTCATACACTTCATCCACTCTCAATAATAAAAAAAATCTACACTATGATAGTTCATGTACATTTTCGATACCCCACATAACATGATAGAATAATTAAAAGTTAAAATAAAATATATTATTAATTAAATTAAAACGAAGAAATGGGACATTATTAACTAATATAAAGAAGACCTAATTACTTTTTGGTGCAAGGAATATATCAGAGGTTGTACACTACACACTTGCTTCCCTAAATTACTAAATTCAGTCGTCAGACTGAACTGTTGGAGGCGTTGTTTGGGGGTTTAAATGTTGGTAACACGAATAGAAGGCTGTCATGAAAATTAGTGCTGACAATGGGAATAGAATATTGTCCTGAAAATAATGCTGAAGATACGAATAAAAGGTTGTCATGAAATTAAATGATAACAATACGATTAGAACGTTGTCACACGCTAGGCTCACTAGAATTCTTAAATCGTAAATTTCAGGTGAAATGCCCCAGAATCCACTGTCAATCATTCAAAAGAGAACATGCTATCAATTATACTAATAAGCAGATTGATATAGAGTTGTTGTAGTTTAAAAAAAAAACATTGGCTATGAACATCCATCTAGCAATCACGTAAAACATTTAAATCATTGACCATGTTACACAGTCCCCACGCTCAGCGATTACCAGGTCACACACGCCAGCCCAAGCAAAACACAGTTAAGTAAAACACGCCATGAGGAAAGATAAGATCGCAGGGATATCCAAATTAGATATTGTAAAGGTTAAGAATGAAACACCAACCACAGATAAACGCAGGCAAAAGGAATAAGTGGATAAAATGTGGCTGGAAAGGAAGGATCAAGAGAGGATTTACTTTTCCATTATCAAATGATGAGCACACAGATTGATTTCACCATTAATCGATAATTGCTTAGGGTTAAATTCTCCGTTAAAAATGATGAAGACACAGAGTTTAAATGGCCATTATCAATGAGGAACATGCATAAACGAATTCGCCAGCAAATGATATTTATACAGTTAAGTTAGCCATTTAAGTGTTGTAGATGCAAGGCTAGAGTGGCCATTACCAAATGAGGAACATGCAGAAACAAATTTGCCAGCAAAGGATATTTACACAGTTATGTTATCTGTTTAAGTGTTGTAGATGCAAGGCTAGAGTGGCCATTACCAAATTAGGAACATGCAGAAATGAATTTGCTAGCAAAGGATATTTACATAGTTAAGTTAGTCATTTAAGTGTTGTAGATGCAAGGCTAGAGTGGCCATTACCAAATGAGGAATATGCGGAAACGAATTCGCCAACAAAGTATATTTACACAATTAAGTTAGCCATTTAAATGATGTAGATGTAAGGCTAGAGTGGCCATTATTAAACAATGCAGGGTTAATATTTTTCAGCTATCACATAATGCCATCGATGAAGTAATATTTTTTTTTCTTACATCCATTACCGAATTACAATAGCGGAGGTAATAAAAACTAGTCATTCTAACAAGAACCAAAACTCAAATTGAAGTTAAATACTTTTTACATCTCGGAATACTAATATAAAAAATGATGACAACAGAAGGAGAATGTCAGGGCCATAAGGACAACTCATCGAAGGGATCGCAGTGATTCTATCAGTCAAGGCCCAGAGAAACACACAACAAGGAAGCTAGATAATCCATATGCAGAGGACGTACTACCGGATGCAATTCAAACAATAAGGTAAGGAAATCCATAGAGGTAGATGGCTGATAAGTTCACCTTCGCTTCACCATCCTCGCACAGAAAATCAGGGCATTAAGATCCATAGGTCTTTTAACGCTCAGGTGATGACCATAGATCAGGCTCCTGGCTGATTTCTCAAGCAAGGACTGGTGAGCTAGGGATGAATGATAAACAAACTCAAGGTCACAATCAACACATAGGGAGGTCACGGCATGCTAGAAATGAAGGTCATGGGAATCAATCAACCAATCAATCAGCTAGGCTATAAAAATTTCAGTCATGAAACTAGCAAACCAGTCTACCTACCCAATAAACAAGTAGATCCAAATCATAAATCCTACAACAATCTACCATTCAACGAAGAAGCGTACCATTGCCTATTCGCCTGCTCTGAGTGTCATCCGCGCACTCCGTGCAACTCCCGCTTACCGACCGTTGAGACTTCACCAATACCTCCCAACCAATGCTAGGGGTAGTCTTCTTCGCCCTTAGCCCCCCGAGCCACAAAGGGGCCACACATACACTATTCAGAGATTTAGACTAGCACCCATCTCACCTCGCAAGGCCGAGCTACCACTCCTCATCGATCTGGGTATCCCAACTCCCACAAGTTAAATCAATCAGGTAGATATTTCTGCAGTGTAATGTTACACAAACAGAAGGTGATCCTTCCTCCTTCTCCTTCCTTCATTTTATAGAGTTTCAAACTTCCCCTCTTTTCTAAAATCTCATTTAATTAAAGTTTTTAGAAATAAATTCCTAAAAATTATTCTTCGTACAAGAGTCACTCATCCCGTTCATTCCTCCATTATTTAATTTCTTTAATTAATTAATTGTCTTATTTCCCTCACCCACCTAGAGTTACTCCTAGAATCACTCCTAGGTGTCCCCAAATTCTCTTACAGGTTTTAATAGCTTTCCCTTTTATTAAATTACTAATTTAGTTTAAAATTAGAAAGCCCTTAAATGGTAGATTCTTTACTAAGTTGTCTTTCTGCTTTTTCCCTTAAGTTCCCCTTTTTCCCTTTTTATGTTACCTTTTTTTCCCTAGTTTCTTATTTTTTTTTATTTTCCCTCTTTCCCCTTTTACTTAGAACTCAAAAAGGCAGGTGTGAAAATTAACCCTTTTTCCTTTTTCTTATTTAATTAGTATACTTTAATTTATTAAGGTAATAAAACAATTAATTCCCTTTCTAAATTTTAATCCAACATAATTTTACCCTTCTTTTTTTATGAATAAATTAAATTTCTTGCTCACTTCATGTTACAATATTTAACGAAGATCATAATTATTAGTTAAGTTGTTTTTATTTTGATTACTATTTTTTTTTTATAGAAGACAAAATTTTACCACTAGTGTAATTTAGACTTAGGCCTTAAATTTCGTACTGGGCAACATTTAATTAGAGAAATTGTTTTAAAAATTAGTTAACATGTTATATGTCTTAGGGACATCTAGGTTCATCCCTCTATCATCAACAACACGACGTGCCCTTTAGGATGCACTAGGTGCTCCAACGGTGCCACTTGCCTCATTTGTTCCTTTGCGCAACATGCCCTTTAGGACGCACTGCGTGCTCCAAGGGTGCCACTCGCCTCTTGACTGATTTGGTAGAAATCAATAACCCCTGGAGTCAACTCTCCACTAGGTGAAATTGTGGGAGACTAAGGGATTCTAAGGAATAAGGCCCCCGCCTTATTGCGCACCCCTTAAAATCATTGTGAGTGACTGTCGCAGTCTGCCCTCATGACACCGTGGGTCCTCTCAAACTAGGTAATCATTAACCTATAGTTCAAGCCATGGTGGGAGTGCTAGTAGGCTGTGGTAGGGCTGCTATCCACACCTCTCCCTCAATATCTCTGGTAGTCGTGCGTGACCCCTTTACTTCATATGTGAGTCTGATCGACAAGCTATTGTCAGCCCGCATCATCAACAAATCATGTCAGAACATATCCATATCATATCATCCAGTCAGATGCACTAATATAATAGTAAAATAATCAAACCCCAAGGGCACACTCCCTGACTTGATCCAGAGTCTAAGGGGTTCCATCGATGCCTCGGCATCCTCTAGGTCCGTAATCCTGCACACTCAGTAAAACCGAGTCAATAGCACGTGTCTATGTCAAAGCAATAAAACAACATGCAATCAACCCATAATGCCTCATAATCAAAATCAAAAGTTTTAATAGCATAATAATTCGGATCACTTGCGAGCAAGTGTCCTCAAAGAATATTTTCTCTCAGTGCGCCAGAGTGGGATGTTACATACACCCCCTCTTGGTCTAAACTTTTTCATGAAGTTTCATAGTATAAATGCTGAAATAAAGTGTATCATATGTCTATCTATCAAACAAAAATGGAAACTGCTGGCGCATATCATATGCGTCCTCCCAGGTCACTGAGTGTAGACTATAATTGTTCGACTCGACCTTGACCTGATCTATCATATGACGTCGTAGTTGTCAAACGCGATGATCCAAGATGTGGACTAGCTCAGTCGTGAGCACTCCCTCGTCTGATACCTACAAGGAACTCATGTCAATAACATGTGTAGGATCAGTAATATAATATCTCAAAACAGATACATGAAAAACATCGTGCATACACCTCAAAGAATTAGGCAAGGCTAGTCGATAGGCCATGGGCCCCTTTCTCTACACAATCTTGAAAGGTCCCACAAACCTAGGAGAGAATTTAGATCCCTTCCCAAACTTGATCAAACTTTTATGTGGTTTAACCCGCAAGAAGACTTGATCGCGGACCTCATAACTACAGTCGACACAGTGCACATCGACATAACTCTTCTATCAATCCTGCTCTTTTTTAATCCTTTGTATTATTGTTTTCATTTGCTCGTCCATTTCTTGGATCGCTTCTGGTCCCACCAGGACCCTATCCTCGAGCCGATCCTAACTCAAAGGCCTCTGACACGGTCGCTCGTAAAGAAACTCAAAAGGCACGATCTTAATGGTGCTCTGGTAACTGTTGTTGTAAGTGAACTTCACTAGTGGAAAAAATTCTTTCCAATGCTTTTGTTGGTCCATCACGTACATGCACAACATGTCCTTCAAGGTTTAGTTCATTCATTCAGTCTACACATCAGTCTCTGGGTAATATATCATACTAAAGTTAAGTTGGGTTCCCAAGGCCTCTTGGAAACTCGTCCAAAATCGTCCAGTAAACACCGATCCTCGATTGGATATAATCCTCTTAGGCACACCATGTAGCCTCACAATCTCATTGATGAAAACTCTAGCTATGTCAGGTGCCTAATACGTTGTACACACAGGAATAAAGTGAGCACTCTTTGTCAAAGTGTCTACTACTACAAAAATCGAGTCATGTCTCCTTGTCGTCAGTGGCAATCCAACAATAAAATCCATCAAAATAACCTCCCATTTTGATTCTGGAATAGCATGTGGTTGTAGTAATCCTACTGGGTGTCTATGTTCAACTTTTACCTGCTAACATTCTATACATTTGGCCACATAGTTGACTATGTCTGCCTTCATTCCCTTCGAGAAGAATAAGGGCTTAAGGTCTTCCCTCATCTTCTTGACTCCCGGGTGAGCCATGTAAACTGCTCTATGATCCTTGTTCAGGATCAACATCCTCAACTCGTCGTTCGAAGGTATGTAGATACAATTTTAAACCTCAATAAACCATCGCTATCAAATGAAAATCCTTCAAATCATGGTACCATCATTGTGTTTTGTTCGATAAAACCCTCGACCTCTTTGTACCAGTCATCGTCATGCTATAAAGTTAGAATCTTTTCATGTAGATTATTCTGAAGAGGCAAAACCAAAAATATGCGTGGTCTTCGACTCAATGCATCTGCCACTCGGTTCACTGTTCCCTTTATGTAAGTAATCTCAAAGTTGTACTCGCTAAGCAATTCCGACCAACTTCGTTTTTGCGCATTCAGGTCACCTTGCATAAAGATGTGTTGTAGTCCACAGTGGTCAGTATTTAGTTCAAAATTTCATCCAACAAGGTAGTGTCTCCAAACTTTCAAGGCATAAATGATGGATAACAACTCCAAATCGTGCGTTGCGTAGTTCTCCTTATGCCTTCTCAGTTTCCTCAAGATCTAAGTGATTGCTTGTTTGTCTTGCATCAAGACTCCGCATAAACCCTCCTTAGATGCATCAATGCATACCAAGAAGTACGCGTCCATGTCAGGGACGTTTAGTATCGGTGTTGTTGTCAACAAATCCTTGAGCCTTCAAAATGCTTCCGTGCATTTCTCGGTCCAAACAAACTTCTTTTTTGTCTTCTGCAATTCCGTGATCGGATTTTCTATACTCGAAAACCCCTCGATGAACCATCGATAGTATCCTACTAAACCCATGAAGCTATGCACTTCCGGGACATTCATCGGCACAGGCCATTCCATAATAGCCTTGACCTTGGTTGGATCCATGGCGATGCCTTCGCCGGAGATGACATGCCCTAAGTAGTGAATTTTTGATTGGTAAAAAGAGCATTTGGATAACTTCCCATACAATTTGTGCTCTCGTAGACACTGTAGTACCAAGCACAAGTGTTCATCATGCTCCTCCTTCATTCGAGAATAGATCAAAACATCGTCAATGAATACTTGGATGAACTTGTCCAAGTACTCGTTGAACACCCCATTCAACAAACTCATAAATACCCCTGGGGAGTTTGTTAGTCCAAACGGTAAAACAGTAAACTTGTAATGTCCAAACCTCATCTTAAAGGCATTCTTAGGGACATCATCCTCCTTGATCCATAATTGGTGATACCATGATCACAAATCGATCTTGGAGAACACTGTCACACCCTTCATTTGATCGAATAGGTCATCAATTCTCGACAATGGATACTGATTCTTGATCGTGGCCTTACTCAGTTGACGGTAGTCAATGCAGACTATCCATGGCCCATCCTTCTATCATATGAAAATAACAGGTGCACCCCACGGTGACACACTAGGACGTATCAGTCCCAGGTCCAACAACTCCTTCAGTTTCATTTTCAACTCTTGTAACTCTGGGGTCGACATCCAATAAGGCATTCTTGCTATCGATTCAGTCCCTAGTTTTAGGTCTATGGTAAACTCCAATTCCCTCTTTGGTGGCATCCTAGGTAACTCCTTCGAAAATACGTCTGCAAACTCTCTTACCACCAGAAGGTGTTCTAAACCTTTCGTTAACCCTTTTTTGTTTAACGTAAGGATTTCATAAAGCTTACATCCCTTGTGCATGCTTTTTTGTAGCTGTAAGGAAGAGATGAACTTAAGGGAAACTCCCTAGTTTCTTCTTACAATCACACACCTCTCTCCCTCGTCATCGACCAAGATCAACCATTTCATCTTACAGTTGAGTATCACCTCATGTGATTCCAAACAGTGCATACCAATCATGACATCGTAAGATCCTAGGATCATGAAGTACAGGTTGGCCCTTTTAACAAACTCTCCCAGGTTAAGGACATAGACCGTAACCCTGCCTCCAACCTTTTGTTTTTCTCCCAAAGCCATCTCTACAAAGCTAAACTCATCATGTTTGACTGCCTTTACCTTAATCCTTTTTAGCGCTACACCGGAAATGAAACTCTTGGTAGCTCTGGGATCTATCAAAATACTAAGGGTCTGGTCAGCGACGATACCTGTCATCTTGAGCACTGTCGACTGATGCTCTGCCTAGTGGTTATTCATCGCTGCATGAATCCGATGGGCCTTGCCCATATCTCCCATGGTAGTGGGTCCGGCTGATCTAGATACTCTAGTCCTCTCCATAGGGTAGTCACGCTAGTAGTGTGGCTCTCCACACGTCCAACACCCCTTCTTTGGCCCAGTAGTCTTGGTACCCGAAGTAGAAGATGATGACCCACCGGCCTGGAATCCTAGTTTGTTCTTCTGAACATGCCTAAATTGTTGTTGTTGCGGTCGACGCTGTTGTTGATGCTATGGTGCCCTATAAGGTGTCTGTTGTTGAGGCGTCGATCGCCAAGGTGTAGTGAAAGTGGATCCCCTCTGGAAGCCATGATATCCCAGTGTATGTCTATCTGGTGTCTGATGATGCTATGCTCCAGATGACACCTACCCTGCTGGTCTCGCTGGAGTCCTGGTCTGACCCCTGCTGATAAGCTCCTACTCTGCTATGAGGGCCTTCTTGATGACATCATGCAAGGTTTGAGGCATCAAAATCCTAACCTTTGCACGTAGGTTGTCGTTAAGACCGAGCATGAACCTGTTGACCTTAAGTTTCTCAATGTTAAGGTGTAGAGCATACCGGAGCAACTCCATAAAATGGGCCTCGTATTCGAGCACCGTACGACCACCCTGTCGTAAGGCATTGAACTCATTGAGCTGACGCTCAATGAATTCCTCTGAAAGGTACCTCTCTTGAAACCATGTTCATCTAAATAGTTCATTGAGCTGACGCTCAATGAATTCCTTGAATAGTTCCCATGACACATCTTTGATGGCCATGTTCAGCTGCGGTAGGAGCGTCTTCCACCATAGAAGAGCACTCCCCTTCAATTGAAATACCGTCATGCAGACCTTCATGTTGGAGGTATAATCGTGAAGTGAAAAGAACATCTCCATATTCTCCAACCATGCCTTGGTGGTTGTGTCATCCAGGGCACCAAAGAACTCAGGAAATATGATCTTCTCGAGTTCATGGTGAATGCTACCAGTACCAACCGAAGTGCGCGACAGAACCTCAGCAGGTGTCGATGCCCTGGCCTCATTTCTATCTAAATGGTTGATCTGTGCCTCGGACATGCACTGGAAAGATCTCATCATTTCGAATACATCACCAACTGATATCTTCTCCTGTTCAAGAACCTGCTTGTCTCCCTGGGGGTTAGACTCCCCGAGCGTGGATGCTACTGGAGGCGTCACGCCTCCTCCCCTAGCACCTCAATGTCTACCTCCACGACGTCCTCTAACCATGATTACTTGCATGCAGACAAGTCAAATTGATTAGAAACAGTATAATCAATCATATCAATGAAAGTCGTAGAGACCCCAAGTCACGGGTTGAACCCACTCTGATACCATATGTAACAACCCTCCCGTTTAGTTACAACAACAAGCCTCACATAACAAGTGCAATTTTTTTATTTTTATTTTGTGCATGTAGAAGGGTAATAAAGACTTTATACTCACGTCGCAACACGAAGATGAACATGATGCATGCAACTTACGCGACAACCACATAGCGACCTAACATACATCACATCAAGCAACTGGAAGCAATGTACGACACTCAATCGACAAAGAATAAGAAAGACTACCCGTCTGTCCTACCCTACAATCGTTAGGACCTCCAGGACACATAAGCAACGCTCAAGCCTAGGTTCCCATCGATTTTGAACATTTAAGGTCTCAGGGATGGCGACTGTTCTAAGGAACAAGGAGGTGTCTACATCCCACCTGACACAAGTAGACCAAGCTTACTTAAGCTAAGGACAATCATCCTAACAATCCCACGCACCCCAAACCATTACACAAGTAACTAGAATCTCTTACAGTGAGAAAACCAAGCACATTAAATGTTTAAAAGACCAAGTATGAACATTAATTAGAATGGATGTCAACGCCTTCAACGGGAAGCACAAGCAAGAAAAACGACTTCACCAATATCTCGATCAATCGTCGATTCAAGCTAGTCAATAGTTACCGTCTGTTTTAGTCATTTATCACTAGCCCATCTTAGCATGCCTAAATGCAAAATATCATTAAGGTACAATCTAAATTTGCCTTAAAACAATTTCATTTGCACAAATTTAGTTTTACAAGTGTCATCAGAGTACAATCTAAATCAATTTTCCTTAAAATATTATTATTTGTTATAAGTATTCTATTTAAAATCAATATCTAATAATCATGTAGATATATATAACAATGTCCAAAGAAATAGATTATGTACATCTTAACAACCTTGACAGAAAAATTCCTCATCCCACTAATAATAATAAAAATGGTAATAATAATAATAATAATAATAATAATAATAATTGTTATTATCATTATTATCAATAAAAGAAAACAATTCATTACTCTAAATATAACAATCATTTAAAAAAAACTTAGACCATTTCATAACCATATAAAGGTATCTCAATAAAAATTCTATAATATTCATACACTTCATCCACTCTGAATAATAAAAAAAATCTACACTATGATAGTTCATGTACATTTTCGATACCCCACATAACATGATAGAATAATTAAAAGTTAAAATAAAAGATATTATTAATTAAATTAAAATGAAGAAATGGGACATTATTAACTAATATAAAGAAGACCTAATTACTTTTTGGTGCAAAGAATATATCACAGGTTGTACACTACACACTTGTTGTCTTGAATTACTAAATTCAGCCATCAGACTGAACCGTTTGAGGTGCTTTCAGAAATTTTTGTTTGGGGGTTTAAATGTTGGTAACACGAAAGAAGGTTGTCATGAAAATTAGTGCTGACAACAAGAATAGAATGTTGTCCTGAAAATAATGCTAAAGATACGAATAGAAGATTGTCATGAAAATAAATGCTAACAATATGATTAGAACGTTGTCACACGCTAGGCTCACTGGAATTCTTAAATCCTAAATTTCAGGTGAAATGCCCCAGAATCCACTGTCTATCATTCACAAGAGAACATGCTATCAATTATACTAATAAGAAAATTGATATAGAGTTGTTGTATTTTAAAAAAGAACGCTAGCTATGAACATCCAGCTAGCACTCACGTAAAACATTTAAATTGTTGACCATGTTACACAGTCCCCATGCTCAGTGATTACCAGGTCACACACGCCAACCCAAGTAAAACGCAAGCTAAGTAAAACATGCCATGAGGACAGATAAGATCACAGGGATCTCCAAATTAGATATTGTAAAGGTTAAGAATGAATCTCCAACCGTAGATAAACACAGGCAAAATGAATAAGTGGATAAAACATGGCTGGAAAGGAAGGATGAAGAGAGGAGTTACTTTGCCACTATCAAATGATGAGCACACAGATCGATTTCACCATTAATCGATAATTTCTCAGGGTTAAATTCTCCGTTAAAAATGATGAAGAAGCAGAGTTTAAATGGCCATTATCAATGAGGAACATGCAAAAATGAATTCACCAGCAAACGATATTTACATAGTTAAGTTATCCATTTAAGTGTTGTAGATGCAAGGCTAGAGTGGCCATTACCAAATGAGGAACATGCAAAAATGAATTTTCCAGCAAAGGATATTTACACAGTTAAGTTAGTCGTTTAAGTGTTGTAGATGCAAGGCTAGAGTGGCCATTACCAAATGAGGAACATGCAGAAATGAATTTGACGGAAAAGGATATTTACACAGTTAAGTTAGTCATTTAAGTGTTGTAGATGCAAGGCTAGAGGGCCATTACCAAATGAGGAACATGCAGAAACGAATTTTCCAACAAAGGATATTTACAAAGTTAACTTAGTTGTTTAAATGATATAGATGCAAGGCTAGAGTGGCCATTATTAAACAATGCATGGTTAATATTTTTCAGTTATCACATAATTCCATCGATGAAGTAATATTTTTTTTATTTTACATCCATTACCGAATTACAACAGCAGAGGTAATAAAAACCAGTCATTCCAACAAGAACCAAAAATCAGATTGAAGTTAAATACTTTTTACATCTCGAAATACCAATATAAAAAATGTTGACAATAGAAGGATAATGCCAGGGCCATAAGGACAACTCATCGAAGGGATCACAGTGATTCTATCAGTCAAGGCATAGAGAAATACACAACAAAGAAGCTAGATAATCCATATGCAGAGGTTGTACTACCGGACGCAAGTCAAACAATCAGGCAAGGACATCCACAAAGGTAGACAGTTGATAGGTTCGCCTTCGCTTCACCATCCTCGCACAGAAAATCAGGGCGTTGAGATCCATAGGTCTTTTAGTGCTGAGGCGACGACCATAGATCAGGCTCCTGACTGACTGATAAGGCGAGGACTGGAGAGCTAGGGACGAAGGCTAAACAACCTCAAGGTCACAATCAACAAACAGGGCGGTCATGACATGAGGGAAATGAAGGTCATGGGAATCAATCAACCAATCAATCATCTAGGCTATAAAAATTTCAATCATGAAACTAGACAACCAGTTTACCTACCCAATAAACAAGCAGATCCAAATCATAAATCCTACAACAATCTAGCATTCAATGAAAAAGTGTACCGTTGCCTGTTCGCCTTCTCCGAGTGTCTTCCGCACGTTCCGTGCAACTGTCGCTCGCCGACCATTGAGACTTCACCGGTACCTCCCAACCAATGCTAGGGTTACTCTTCTTCCCTGTTAGCCCCCCGAGCCGCAAAGGGGCCACACACACACTATCTAGAGATTTAGACAAACACCCATCTTGCCTCACAAGGCCGAGCTACCACTCCTCACCAAGTTGGGTATCCCAACTCCCACAAGTTAAATCAGTCAAGTAGATATTTCTGCAGTGTAACGTTACACAAATAGAGGATGATCCTTCCTCCTTCTCCTTCCTTCATTTTATAGAGTTTTAAACTTCCCCTCTTTCCTAAAATCTCATTTAATTAAAGTTTTTAAAAATAAATTCCTAAAAATTCTTCTCCGTACAAGTGTCACTCATCCCCTTCATTCCTCCATTATTTAATTTCTTTAATTAATTAATTGTCTTATTTCCCTCACCCACCTAGAGTTACTCCTAGAATCACTCCTAGGTGTCCCTAAATTCTCTTACAGGTTTTAATAGCTTTCCCTTTTATTAAATTGTTAATTCAGTTTAAAATTAGAAAGCCCTTAAATGGTAGATTGTTTACTAAGTTGTCTTTCTTCTTTTTCCCTTAAGTTCCCCTTTTTCCCTTTTTATGTTACCTCTTTTCCCTAGTTTCCTATTTTTATTTTTATTTTCCCTCTTTCCCCTTTTACTTAGAACTCAAAAAGGTAGGTGTGAAAATTAACCCTTTTTCCTTTTTCTTATTTAATTAGTATACTTTAATTTATTAAGGTAATAAAACAATTAATTCCCTTTTTAAATTTTAATCCAACATAAATTTTCCCTTTTTTTTTATGAATAAATTAAATTTCTTACTCCCTTCAAGTTACAAGATTTAATGAAGATCATAATTATTAGTTAAGTTGTTTTTATTTTTATTATTTTTATTACTATTTTTTTTTTATAGAAGACAAAGTTTTACCACTAGCGTAATTTAGACTTAGGCCTTAAATCTCATACTGGGTGACATTTAATTAGGGAAATTGTTTTAAAAATTACTTAACATGTTATTTGTCTTAGGGCCATCTAGGTTCATCCCTCTATCATCAACAACACGATGTACACTTCAGGATGCATTAGGTGCTCCAAGGGTGCCACTCGCCTCATATGTTCCTTTACGTGACATGCCCTTCAGGACTCACTACGTGCTCCAAGGGTGCCACTCACCTCTTGACTAATTTGGTAGACATCAATAACCCCTGGAGTCAACACTCTTCTAGGTGAACTTGTGGGAGACTAAGGGATTCTAAGGAATAAGGTCCCCGCCTTATTGCATGTCCCTTAGAATCATCGTGAGCGACTATCGTAGTCTTCCCTCACGGCATTGTGGGTCCTCTCAAACTAGGTAATCGTTAACCTACAGTTTGAGCCACAGTGGGAGTGCTAGTAGGTTATGGCAAGGCTGCTATCCACACCTCTCCCTCAACATCTCTGGTAGTTGTGCATGACCCCTTTACTCCATATGTGAGTGTGGTCGGCAAGCTATCGTCAGCTTGCATCATCAACAAATCATGTCAGAACATATCCATATCATATCATCCAGTCAGATGCACTAATATCACAGTAAAACAATCAAACCCCAAGGGAACACTCCCTGACTCGATCCAGAGTCCAAGGGGTTCCATCGATGCCTTGACATCCTCTAGGTCCATGATCCTACACACTTAATAAAACCGAGTCAATAGCACCTGTCTATGTCAAAGTGTTAAAACAACATGTCATCAACTCATAACGCCTCATAATCAAAATCAAAAGTTTAATAGCATAATAATCTGGATCACTTGCGAGCAAGTGTCCTCAAAGAATAAGTTTTCTTAGTACGCCAGAGCGAGATGTTACATGACCTTTCAATGAACGCAAGTATAGAAATATAAATCTTATTCAATAATTCATTCAATACCTTAAATTGTCAATGTGCAAGAGAAAACTGAGTTTAAAAACCATCATTCAAAATAAATAATTAAATAAAACTAAAAAACTAAAAACTAGCATTATGTTCATTGCTTCCAATGCACCAGAAGTATAAATATTCACTGTCACACTTTAAGTGAAATCTCTAAACACAAGCACTCAAATCAATCAACTAAACAAGACTCGGGGTAACTACATTCAACCCTTTTAATTGCACAACGGTCTAGATAGATTTCATTAACAATTTTACCATATAAAGACTATATCAGGCACATAATAACCAACCAAAATTCTAATATTAAATTATGTAAAATAATCAAGTAACATTTATAACTTTCCATTAAAAAAGGGTTTTATTAATCAAATAAACTCAACTACACTTTTATTAACTTCTCCAATTCAATAATAAAACAAAAAGAAACCATAAATCTTAGAATGTAAAATTTTCTATCTAATTTATTATTTATAAAAATAAGACTTGACTAATCAATATGAATATTCCCATTCCTTATGTTAGCGTCAGAAGTCACTCCTGGATTGTGGTAGGAGCAGAGCCCAATGCCCATCAATTTATGTCACGAATAATTTAATGGGCTGATCGGATGGATAGAGGCCCAAGAAGATATCTCCCTAGCTCAGAAAACCAGGCCTGGTATGTAACAACAGAAGAGGTCTTGATCTAACTTCAGTCAGTGAGTTGATTGTAAAATGAGCAGATGGAAGACTTGGTAAGAGGAGGGAGCAATACTACCTTGGGCATCAGGCCCTTCGATAGCTTGAAGAGGAAAAACTCAGAACACAAAATCCTCTTGGTTCAGAGTTTCGGGGAACTGAAAGGTGACTTGACTGGATCTTCCAATTCCAAGTCATTCAGCGTTGATAAAATACAAGAGTTGATCAAAAACCATGCAGCTATTACAGTGATCCAACATACATCATCCTATAATAGCGCAACTCAACTGGATCCTCCAATTCCGAGCAATTCTAACATAGTGTAAGCAGTGAGATGTAAAGAAGCTAACATTCATAAGGAAAGAAGTCTCAAGTGCCAATACATAACTAGAGAAACTTGTGCTTCATCAAAACTTTATAGTCGGGAGCCTAGCTCAACCATCGATTCTTACCAAAATACCAAAACTGAGTAAATATGCTCCTAAACATTCGCCCAACAGAGGCGTCTTAGAACTTCTAGGGCGTGGTGTCTCTTCAGTCAAATCTGGCTTGAACTCCTTCATCAAACATCACCTTAACTTTGCATGGCCTTTGTAGGGGGGGTAGTTGAAAAATTAAAGGCTAAAATAGTGTGTGCAGACTCTTCTGTTCAGACGAGGACTCGACATGGGCTTCTTTGAAGAAAACTATCATACAGGACCATCTCGGGTAGACTGCCTATCGGGACCTTCATGCTTTACATTTAATGAGTGAGTCGAGGTTTCAACTACCTTAACCCACCTTCATTTCCTTTTAGCAGGGACCAAGATCGAGGCCGAGTTGAACTGGTACCTGGAGAATGCAGTGATCCCTTTTGCAGCAAAACCCAACACTTTGGCCCTTTGCACAACTCTTTCTATCACCCCAAGTGACCACGGGTTGTGACCCTGTGCCTATCTTTAAAGGCGCTTTCAGGATTTTGGCATTTCGAGCTTCGGGGATCTGAAATGCAGTGGAAGGAGGAGACCCTCTATTCTCCCGAAGTCCTGATAGCCAAAATGGCTTGATCACATGCCACATGTCCCATTGGATGGATGGCCTAGATCATCTCTTGATCAATGGTCCTGGTTCTTTTCGGCATTTCGTGCTTTGAGGATCTGAAATGCAGTGGAAGGAGGAGACCCTCTATTCTCTCGAAGTCCCGATAGCCGAAATGGTTTGATCGCGCACCACTTGTCCCATTGGATGGATGGCCTAGATCATCTCTTGATCAACGGTCCTAGTTCTTTTTGGCGTTTCAGGCTTTGGGGATCTAAAATGCAGTGGAAGGAGGAGACCCTCTGTTCTCCTGAAGTCCTAATAGCTGAAATGGCTTGATCGCATGCCATGTGTCCCATTAGACGGATGGCCTATATCATCTCTTGATCAATGGTCCCGGTTCTTTTCAGCGTTTCAGGCTTGGGGGATCTAAAATGTAGTGGAAGGAGGAGACTCTCTATTCTCTCGAAGTCCCGATAGTCGAAGTGGCTTGATCACATGCCACATGAGTTTGGCCATAGGTTATGAGCTCAGGTGCTTGACCCCGTACAACTCTGCGACCCAAACTTACTTGATGGTCGTTGATCTGGCCCCTCTTTGGATCCTCACCGTTAAAAGACAAAGTGCCCACTCGCTTGATTTTAAGATGGAAATGGGCTCGTTCCGTGGGCTACACTCGGCGCTCATGGCTGCAGCCTTTGAATAAAACACACTTGACCAGCTTTCAAACCCCACTTCTATACATTTACACCAGGGGCCCAAAACCAGAAGAAAACACCATCTTGCAAGAATTTTCACTAACATTAGGCTCCATGGGGGATAGATTCATCCCTGCAATGCTCTAATAACTCATTTGCAGCTTCAGTGCCTTGTTGTTGGGCTATGGAGTCATCTAATAAGCCAAAAATAAATAAGTAAACAACTAAAATGACAATATTTACAAAACGAGGAGCTACCTATGGCTCAAACAAAACATCTTTTCAGGAAATGCCCATTTACTAGGCCATTAAAGAATTCCTCACCCTCCAAATCTTGCAACCTATAAGTGTTATTTGAGAATACTTCAGTGATCCTAAAGGGCCCGATCCAGAGGGCATCAAATTTATTGTGTTTTCCCCTATCCTGCCTAGGTGCATCCCACTTAAGCACTAAATCCCCAAGCTCAAACTCTTTCTTTGTGACCTTCTTGTCAAAAGCCTGCTTGACCTTCTGCTGACGACTATGGACCACGTCCATCACCTGTTCCCTGATCTGTTGCACCTCCACTATTTGATGAATCCTTCTAACGATATGATCTGTCTCTCCTTCAATATCCTGGAATAATTTTGCTACAGGTAATGCGAGTTGAGTGGGAAAAATAGCCTCCATCCCATAAACTAGTTGAAAAGGTGACGTGCCCGAGGACTTTTTCATTGTCACTTGATCGGCCCATAGAGCGCATTTGAGCTTTGAATCCCAGGCCCTCTTATTTTCTTCCAACAATATTTTGATGAGCTTTATTAGGATTTATTGGAAGATTATGTCAGTCCATATCCTTGAGGATAATAGGGGGTGGAGTGAATCAGTGAAATTTTGAACTGTTCACAGAACTTAATCAGAGGCTCGGACTTGAAAGAAGAAGCATTATCAGTGACAATTCTGTTGGGACAGCCAAATCTGGCTATGATATCCTCCATGAAGTTGATAATAACCTTGTGAGAAGCACTCCTAGTGGGGGGCGCTTCTATCCACTTAGTGAAATAGTTTGTCGCAGTTAGGATCCATCTGTGCTGGCCACTTGAAGAAGGATGAATCTCCCTAATGAAGTCCAACCCCCATTGTTGAAAAGGTGTTGAAGCTACCACAGGATTTAGTGACAGTGAGTTGATCTGCTTCTTTCCTGAGAACTTTTAGCATTTGATACAAGCTCTAACTTCTCTACAGATATCAGTGAACAAGGTGGGCCAATAGTACCCAACCCTAAGAATTTTGTGAGCTGTGGTCTTCCAAAAATGATGCCCTCCACAAAGGCTGCCATGGAACTCAAACATAACTTTCTGGGCTTCCTGTGGGCTCAGACATCTCAACAACACCCCTAGGGGGTCTCTCCAGTGCAAGACTTAGTCAATGAGGCAATACCTTATCGTTTTAAGCTTTAAAGATTTTACCTTACTCTTACCCATTCCATCAGGAGGCTTCAGCTCTTGCAGAAAGTACAAAATGTCTCCGTACCAGGTGCATTTTGCTAGTGATGAGCCATCGTGAGAGATTTTGTTGGACGACTCAGCTAGCTAATTTTCTGAGAAAGTATTTATGAAGCTAACCCCCAAGGCCTTGCAATTGGATTCATCCAACAGCTCAGCTAAACCATGCCCTTTAACCAACTTGGTGGGCTTTATCTCTAGGTCAAAATCCAAAATCTTGGTGATCCATTTACCTCTTCTTCCATCTACGTCAGGTTTTATAAGGATATCTTTCACGGATGATGAAGGCACGTACGCAGTCACTTTTGAGTGCAAGACATAGACTCTGAAAGCTTTGAGAACCTTCACTAAGGCATAAGCTTGTTTCTCCATGATTTCATACCTGATCTTTGCATCTCTTCATGCCTTGCTGAAGAAGGAAATGGGCCACTCTCAACCTTCCTCGTTTTTATACAATAAGACCACTGCTACTGTATCAAAATAATCGAACAAAAAAATTAGAAAATCCTTGGAATAGTTAGGACTGATCAACATAGGTGCCTCAGTCAATGCCCTTTTTATTTGGATGAAAGATTGTCTGGGTTCGACAGTCCATTTGACTTCATTTCCTTTCCTGAGCATGGTTGTGATGTGTTTCACCAACTCAGCAAAATTTGAGACGAATCTCCTCAGAAAATTAATTTTCCCCAAAAAGGCATGAACTTCCTTTCTAGATCTAGGAAGTCACAGGGTCTAAATTGACTCTACCCTATTGGGATAAATCCTCACTCCCTCTACTGATACTATATGTCCTAACAACTTCCCCTCATTCATAGAAAAAATAGACTTCTTGGGGTTCAAAGAAAGGCCAAACTTCCGGCATTTCCGAAAAACCTTCCTTAGGTGACAATAGTGCTCCATATCAAACCTGGAGAAGACTGTGATGTCATCCAGATAGATCACCACAAACTGGTCTTTCTCTCCTATGAAGGCCATATCCATAGCTCTTTGAAAAGTTTCTCCTACGTTCATAAGTCCAAACAACATCTTGGCATACATGAATGTCCCCAGAGAGTGGTGAAGGTCGTCTTCTCTCTATCCTCAGGCATGACTGATATCTGATTATACCCAGAGAATCCATCAACCATGGATATCTTGGATGCACCAGTTACCCTCTACAATATGTGTTCCATGTTGGGCAATGAATAATTGTCTTTCTTTGAGCTCCTATTGAGGTTTCTGAAGTCAACACAGAGCCTGATTTCCCCACTTTTCTTCCTCACCGGGACCAAATTGGCCACCCACTCAGAATATCTCAAGGGAACAATGATTTGGGAATCTAACAGTTTCTTTACTTCTCTCTCCATGACAGGAAACAACATGGGATTTATCTGTCTTAACTTCTTCCTAAATGGTTTAGCCTCCTCCTTTAGTGGGATCTTGTGTTCAATGACAGACGTGTCATATGTCTTGAAGTCTTCATAAGTCCACGTGAACACATCAACAAATTCTCTTAATAGCTCAGTATATTCAACCCTCTGTTCTCTGGTCAAACTGCTCGACAACTTGACAAACTTAGGCTCCTCTTGTGTGCCAATGTTGCACTCAGTCGAAACGACATTTCCATTTGAAATTTCACCCTTTATTGCCACATCATTACCATCGAACAATCTTTCTAAGGGACTAGTCCCTTCGAAATACGATTGCTAGGCAGTTGAATAATCTGATGATTAGCAATTTTATTTAAAAATACCTCAGGGCAAGGCTGGCCTTCAATGTCAGAGTCTTGATCAATGTGCAATGCAGAAAATTCATCGACAGCCTGCAGAAAATTCTTGATTTCAAGATCGTCTTTGAATACCTTCCAATGTCTGACATTGTCCGGTACAGTTGGCCTATATTTTATCTCAACATCGTATTTTCTCTTAGGTGGCAGAGGGATCCTGAAAAGACTCGCCGAAACGGCTAAGGAATCGGCCAAAGATTTTTTCTCCCTTGGAATAAAAGAGATGTTGAAAGCTAAGAAGAAATTTTCGATCAAGTCCCACACCTCATTCTATAACTCCTGAGCCGAGGATGCTTGGCCCGATAAGCGTTGTTGACTTGCTGAATAATCAGCTCAGCATCTCCGAACACCGCCATCTCCTCTATCCCCATCTCCTTTGTGGCCCTTAAACCTAGAATCAGAGCTTTGTATTCTGCCACATTATTGGTGGCCTCAAATTCTAGCTTGTATGACAGGGACATGGTTTCCTAACAAGGTGACACCAACACCACTCCAGTGCCAGGGCCTTCGCTAGAAGAATCCCCGTCGAAAAACATCTTCCAAACAGAGGTGGTTGGAGGAGGCATATCGTGATTAAAAGGGGGATTCCTTCTGACTTGAAAAGGGGCTTCAAGAGCATCAGTGAGCTGCAACAAACTAGATCCCAAATCAGTGTCTAGTGCAAAGATAGGGTGATTGGTGGGGTTTGCCTCATCACTAACAATGTAGGCCAGCTGGGCCTCTCTGTACAACCTCCTGTGTTCCCCTCCAAAGACTGGAATGGTAGCATATGTGAGATCCATTTTTAATGTACCTCCAAGCCTTTTAATCCAAGATCTTGACAACAACATGCCAAACTTGGGAGGAACATCGACTACTACAATGTCCATGACCACACTTTTCATTGGCAGCTGAAACAAAGAGATGAACAAGTCTTTGATGACTCTGAGGCATTGCACCCTTCTTGAATCGAAAGAGTATAAATCATGGTAAGCCTTTGTCACCTCTAGTCCCAATTCTTCCATGACTATTTTGGGCATAAGGTTGTGGGAAGCCCCTGAATCCATGAGGCAATTATGCAGCACCTTATCATGTATGTTTAGGGATGTGTAGAAGGGAGGGGATGAATCATCTCTGTATTCTACCATGGGACCTAAGACAATTGATGGCTTTTCATATTGAAGATTTATTGAGTCTGTGGAAGGCTGGGGGGGCTCGGATTGTAACAGCTTAGAGAGGGACCTTTTGAAATCTTCATTTTTAAATAGTTCTGAGAGGGGTACATGAATTCTAATCTTCTGAATCTCATGCTCAAAACTAAAAGAGGAGAGGGGATTAGGAGGTTCCCTTACCTAGGAAACAGGCTCTTTGGCTGCTGACAAAGTATTCTGAGCTTTCTTTTCTTGAGTAGTTTTCACAACAACTTTAGCATGCCTTTCTGCTATAAGGGGTTGATCCTAGCAGTCAAAAGTATCATCTTTCTTCTTTGACCTGAGATGGTATCTGCTATGGGCATTGTTGGCCTCCTCCCCTTTACCCAACTCATTGATTTGGATGCTCATAAGGGATTCTTCATATGCATATTGAGTCAAATGGGGAAAAGGGGAGGTGTCTTCAATGCAGTGAATTTCAGGGTCGAGTTCTTCTATCTTCTCTCCTTCCTCATGAGCAACTATGCTACTTTTGAGAGGGGTTTGAATCCCATAATCATCTCTATATCTACTCCTTTGTTCCCTTGGGGAGGCTTGTGGCACATTGTTACTAGGCCTCCTGAATCCTCTGTTATCAATATTCTAGGGATTTCTGTACACGGGCTTCCCCTCTAAGTCCCACCTTTCCATCCTAGATGAAAGAGATTTCAACACTTTAGTTACCTCATCCATTTGAGGAGGAAGGGGAGAGGAATAGGATGAGGAGGCTTCAACTCTCCTCCTAGGTATGTCTCCGTCAGCCTTACTCTTGAGTTAGTCAACAACCAATATATTAGACTCTACTTCTACGACCGCATCATGTATGTGCGCTAGAATGGTGGATCTCCTTTCCCTCAATAGAAGACAGAAATCGGGATCAAAAGCACTAGCATAAGTGATCTTTGCAGAGGCTTCTGGGGGCTTAATCTCAATGGGGATTTTACTGTACATTTTGTTAAATCTTTTGGAGAAGTCAAAAACAGACTCTCCTTCCTTTCTCTTCAAAGATCCAAACTCTGTCATGTAATACATGAAGTCCTTTTTGTCTCCCCACTGTCTCAAAAAGGCATTATCTAAATCCTCAATACCATTAATAGATCTAGGAGGCAAGGCCCTAAACCATTTTCTAGACTCACCCTCAATGCTATGGATGAAAATCCTCATCCACACATCTGCATGCATGATGACATGGTCATCTGTAAAACTGTAAAAGGCTTCAAGGTTTTCTTCTGCAGTTATGTCCCCCTTTCCTGTAAACTTGGGGAACTGCTTGAGGTAGCCATCTCCTAGAAGGGCGTTGAGAGGCTGGGGTAGCAAAAGGGGAGCATACTTGGCAGCTATAATAGCCTCCATTCTGGTCATGGGGGGATTTTCTCCTGCCATAGGGATATTAGGTGGAGGATAACTTGGAGGGGAAGGAGCTTGAATCGAGGATACTGGAAATAGGTCTACAGGGGTGAGGGAAGTGATGATGGTTTCTCCCTCTAGTCCAAAACTAGGAGGAGACAACTTGGCAGGAACACTTCCAAAATTCAGGAAATGTGAGGCTTCAGAGAACGGTCTATTGCAAAGCTAAGGAGAAGAAAAAGGAGTCTCTACAGAAGGAGATGACAAATTACTTGGTTCAGCAGTGGAAGTTTCTCCTTGGGGGGCCTTTCCTCTTCTAAAATTCACCAACGGATCAGCTTCAGGGGTAGCTAGAGGCAGTTGTGGATGGGACCACGTGTGTCTACCTCTGAAAGCCACAATTAAATCATCAGGTTCACCACAATGGAGTCACCAAGTGCATAGTAGAAATCTTCAAAGGATCCGATGCCTGATGCACCTTCAGAATCAGAGGCTTGATGTCGTTCAATCTTGGGGAAAATTTCCAACTTCGGCCCCAACAACGGCACCAAAAATGTTAGCGTCAGAAGTCACTCCTGGATTGTGGTAGGATTAGAGCCCAATTCCCATCAGTTTATGTCATGATTAATTTAATGGGGTGATCGGATGGATAGAGGCCCAAGAAGATATCGCCCTAACTCAGAAAACCGGGCCTGGTATGTAACAATAGAAGAGGTCTTGATCTAACTTCAGTCAGTGAGTTGATTGTAAAATGAGTAGATGGAATACTTGGTAAGAGGAGGGAGTAAGACTACCTTGGGCATGATTCCCTTCGACAGCTTGAAGAGGAAAAACTTAGAACACAAAATCCTCTTAGTTCAGAGTTTCGGGGAATTGAAAGGTGACTTGACTGGATCTTCCAATTCCAAGTCATTTAGCGTTGAGAAAATACAAGAGTTGATTAGAAACCATGCAACTGTTACAGTGATTCAACATACATCATCCTATAATGACGCAACTCGACTGGATCCTCCAATTACAAGTGGTTCTAACACAGTGTAAACATTGAGATGGAAAAAAGCTAACATTCATAAGGCAAGAACTCTCAAGTGCCAATACATAACCAGAGAAACCAGTGCTTCATCAAAACTTTATAGTCGGGAACCTAGCTCAACCATCGATGCTTACCAAAATACCAAAACTGAGTAAATATACTCCTAAACATTCGCCCAATAGAGGCGTCTCAGAACTTCTAGGGTGTGGCATCTCTTCAGTCAAATTTGGCTTGAACTCCTTCGTCATACATCACCTTAACTTTGCATGGCCTTTGTGGGGGGGGTAGCTGAAACATTAAAGGATAAAATAGCATGTGCAGACTCTTCTGGTCAGACGAGGACTCAGCATGGCTTCTTTGAAGAAAAATAACATACAGGACTATCTTGGGCAGACTTCCTGCTAGGACCTTCATGCTTTACATTTAATGAGTGAGCCGAGGTTTCAACTACCTTCCCCACCTTCATTTACTTTTAGCAGGGACAACGATCGAGGATGAGTTGAATTGGTACCTGGAGAATGCAACGATCCCTTCTGCAGCTAAAATCAACACTTTGGCCCTTTGCACAACTCCTTCTATCACCCCAAGTGACCATGAGTTGTGACCCTGTGGCTATCTTCAAAGGCGCTTTCATGATTTTGGTGTTTCGGGCTTCGAGGATCTGAAATGCAGTGGAAGGAGGAGACCCTCTATTCTCCCGAAGTCCCGATAGCTGAAATGGCTTGATCACGCACCATGTGTCCCATTGGATGGATGGCCTAGATCATCTCTTGATCAACAGTCCCGATTCTTTTCGGCGTTTCAGGCTTCAGGGATCTGAAATGCAGTGGAAGGAGGAGACCCTCTGTTCTCACAAAGTCCCAATAGCCAAGATGGATTGATCGCATGCCATGTGTCCCATTGGATGGATGGCCTAGATCATCTCTTGATCAACATTCCTGGTTCTTTTCAGTGTTTCGGGCTTCGGGGATATGAAATGCAGTGGAAGGAGGAGACCCTCTATTCTCTCGAAGTCCTGATAGCCGAAATGGTTTGATCGTGCACCACGTGTCCCATTGGACGGATGGCCTAGATCATCTTTTGATCAACGGTCCTGGTTCTTTTCGTCATTTTGGGCTTTGAGTATCTAAAGTGCAGTGGAAGGAGGAGACCCTATGTTCTCCTGAAGTCCCGATAGCCGAAATGGCTTGATCGTGTGCCATGTGTCCCATTGGATGGATGGCCTAGATCATCTCTTGATCAATGGTCCCGGTTCTTTTCGGTGTTTTGGGCTTCGGGGATCTGAAATGCAGTGGAAGGAGGAGACCCTCTATTCTCCTGAAGTCCCGATAGCCGAAATGGCTTGATCGTGTGCCACATGAGTTTGGCCATAGGATATGATCTCAGGCGCTTGATCCCGTGCACAAATCTGCGACCCAAACTTACCCAATGGTTGTCGATCTGCCCCCTTTGTGGATCCTCACCGTTGAAATACAAAGTGCCTACTCACTTTATTTTAAGCTAGAAATGGGCTCGTTCCATGGGATACACTCGACGCTCATGGTTGCGGCCTTTGAATAAAACACACTCAACCAACTTTCAAACCCCACTTCTATACATTTACACCAGGGGCCCGAAACCAGAAGAAAACACCATCTTGCAAGTGGGGATCATTTTAGAGGCCAAATTTCGCTCATGGGCTAATTTTCCATGGTCTTCCCAAAAACGAGATTCACTATTCTAAAAAAGATTTGCCCAAATTCTATAGGATAAAATTATTTTACCTTAAAAATCGCCAAAATTTTATAAAAACTATATAAAATCCTTAGAAATTTGAATAATTTTACAAAAATATCGCCAATCATTTATAGTTGGCATATGAAGGATTAGTAATATTCGTCGAGGTTTCTAAATTTTAAAATAAATTTCAATCCTTAAAATCATCCCTGCTTGCAAGAATTTGCGCTAACACCTTACTCAAGAATGATCCTTCCCTACCTTCTATATTTAAATTACATAACTAAAAGACTCGCTTCCTTACTTCATTAATTATCAATTTTTAAAGGACACTAGAAAACCAATTCCTCTACAATCTAAAATTGCATTCAATGGTAATATCTTCTATAATCTAGAGTTCCACTCTCATTCAATATGCTCATAATAACAAATAATTACCTTTTCTCACAGTTAATGTAATGTAAATTTAAGTTTTGTATTATATATGATTATTCAACATTCTAATTAAAATTTTAAATTTATCATCCATCTACCTCTATAGATCGACTTAAGTGTATATAAAAATAATCTCTTCGCGCAAATCTTGTCGAAGAACAACTGTCATGGTAATTCATTCTTTTTAATTGCAATAGAATTTAGAGTGAAATATGGAAACATTAACTAAGTTTAAACTGAATCGAACGGTAACCACATGATATTCTTTGATATAACTGTAACAAGAATTAGAAATTTCTAATTGGAATATACACATTATTTTGGGAATTAAACTAAATAAATTTCAACTGTCCAGTAAATCCAACAACACGATATTCTGAGTTATTTTGTTAACTAAAAATAATTAGAGACATTTAATGTATTTCGATAGTTGCATCTGGAATTAAATTATAGTTGGAAACACCTCCATTGTATTAAAACTCAAGATAAAGAAACTAATGATTCACTCAGCCACCGAATCGGTGAGAGAAAACTGACAGTGCAGAGGGGAAGGCGGTTGAAATGCATAGAAGGATTGCATGCATAAATCCAATTGTTGAGGTTTAGGGATGCATGGATGTCAGGGTTGAGGTGACAGAACCAGTCTAGGGAAGATTTGAGTTGGGCACAAGGGTAAATCTGAGTGTAACTCTTAGAAGGGAGGTACGCACAAGGGGTTCTGGGTGTTATCTAAGGATGAGCATGATGGGAAGGGAAGGTTGCATCAAAATCCAAGTCACGAGGAAAAACCAATACACAAGGTGCTAAGGGAGATCCCATGAGGGGGCATAGTCTATGCAGAAATGCGTGGAGGATTGCAAGTGAGAACAAACATGGATCAAGTGGAGGGGATATATCTAGTATTTATGTTGGGAAAATCATCTCCTTTCTTGTATAATGAAGAGGATGTATTGAAGTGGGAAAAATCCAACTTCTCTCAATGTCGGTGTTATTAGGAGGATGAATGGCCACTTAAATGCCTTTTGAAACATTACTGTATATAGAAATAAACTATACACAAATGATCCAAAACACCTTGTACAATATTTCAAAACACAATTTTCATCTAAATGTAAACCGATGGTGATTTTGGCTTCCTAAGCAACCCCAAAGAATGTACTATGAATATTAGATACTAACCAACTACATTAAAAGGGTGGTAAGGATTTGTGCAAAAGTACTTCGAAAAAGAGATTGCAATGATCCTTTGGGACTGGCTCCATCATTGACATTGGGTGAATATTTTGGTTGCATACACGAGTTGTATTACAGTAAGAACAACGTAGGCCTTCACTGCATCGTAGGGGCAGAGTAAAAACCAAAAAAAAAAGGAAACGCAGGCTACACAAATTCTGTACGAACAAGCAAACGAATAGCTGGAATTGAAGCATGACTCAAAAATAATCACAAGAGGAACCCTATAGAGGCATAGGGGAAACAACAAAACTGGTTATTGATAGATTTAACCACCCAATGCTAAGATAATAAAACCAATAGGCAGAGACAAATAAGGCACAAAGTAAAATCAATGGTGTTTTTAGAATATTTCGAAGGTGGACACAATCTTACTGGGAAAGGGTAGGAAAAAATATAAGGGAGCGAGGAACCCATAAAATTACACCCACATATCTAGAAACCTTTACCACATTCCATCTAAATGTAATTCCACATACAAATTAAACTATTTACAATTGCAAAATTTAGGCATGTGTACCTTAAGCAAAGGTGAAGGTTCCAATGTTGTTTTCCTGCATTCACGCTCCGTCTAGCTCCTACTTTCAAACTGCTGAGACCTCACCAGTACCTCCCAGCCAATGCTATTGGTACTTTTCTTCCCCCTGATCCCCCCTATCTGCAAAGGGGCCACACACACAAACTAGAGAAGGCTAGATCCCAGCATGCCTCAAAAGGTTGAGCTATCACTTGTTATCCGAGATGGGTTTCCCAACTCCCACAAGAAAAACCAGTCAAGAGTAAATACGACAACATAACCTTATGCATACCAAACGTGATCCATTCCCCTCCTCTACCATTTATTTTATAGATTTTTCTTATTGACTTGTTTCCAAACGCACATTAAATTCCTTTTTATTAATTTATTATTAGGAAAATTATCCCCTGTACACTTGTCCCCCGATGCCTTAGTTGCACCAAAAATTCATTTAATTAATTAATTTAAAATTCCAATCTCCCTCACTCACCTGAAAGCATTCATAAAAATTCTCCTCGATGTCCCTTTGTTCCCTTACATTTCCTTTAATGATTGACACCTTTCTTAAATCTTAGTTGAGTTCAAAAAAACAAAGTTATCTAGACTAGATTCCCTCTATGTTCCACATTCCTTTTGTATTTAAGTTTCCCCTTTTTTGTCTATGTTCTAAATTAGTAGGTTTTTTATTTATCCAACAATTAATCCTTTAAATAATTTTATCCTCCATTAATTTTTTTAAATTTAATTTTCACCCCCATTTTCTTCATCCCCCCCTTTATTACTTGATTAATTAAATTTTAGTTCTCAAGACCTACTTAGACCTAGGATTTAAATTCTCCTAGGCTCAACAAAAATTGTTTTTAAGGGAAATTTTTTAATTATTAATATTTACTCATGCAACATTCATTTTTAGGTTGAACAAGTCCTAAGGAGACATTGTTTTCTAGGTACTTGCGTTCATTAGCTCACCAGTGTTAAAAATCATGATGTTCCCTTAGAGACGTACTACGTGCTCCAAGGGTGCCACTCTCCTACATTCATGTTTCATTTATGCGACGTGCCCTTCAAGACACATTGCGTGCTCCAAGGGTGCCACTCGCCTTTTGACTGATTTTGGTAGATGTAAAACCATTGGAGTTAGTACTTTGTCTAGTGACCTTGTGGGAGACTAAGGGCCTCAAGGGAATAAGGACCCTTCCTTATTGTGTGCCCCTTATAATTATCATGAACAACTGTCACAGTATTCCCTCACAACATTGTCGATCTCTTGTACTAGGTAATCATTAAGCTCTAGCTTGAGCCAGGATGAGAGTGCTAGTAGGATGTGACAAGGATACTGCCATACCTCTCCCTCAATATCTCTGGTTGTTGTGCGTGACCCCTTTACTCCAAATGTGAGTCTAGTTAGCAAGATATCTTCAACCTGTATCCATCAATGAACATGTCAGCAATATATAAACAACATCATAATATACCAGTAATATGTCTCATATGAAATAACATAAATATGAAAACCATAAATCGTCCACTCCCTGACTCGATCCGGAGTCCAAGGAGGTCCATCAATGCCATCAACATCCTCAATATGTCCAGAGTCTTTCACACTCAGAAAACACTAGTCAATAACACATATCGATACAAATAAAATCAAATATATATCATCATAATCCATAAGTAAAACAATCAATCATATAATGAACCAAATCACCTGCATGAAAGTGTCCCCAAATAATAAATTCAATCAGGTGTGCATAAGAGAGGGATGTTACATACACCCCCTCTTGTTTTAAACTTTGTCCCAAAGTTTCACAGTATATAAGTGCAGAAATAAAGTATCTCACAATATCTAAGTGTCTAGCTATCAAATAAAATGGAAATTGTTGATGCATATCATATGCCTCCTCCTAAGTAGCCGAGTGCGGACTATAATTTCCCCACTGAACCTTGACCTGATCAATTGTTCGATGCCATATTTTTTGAATGCGACAATCCATAATGAAGATTGGCTCCACTGTGAGTCTACCCTCATTCAATACCTACAACGAACTCATGTCAATCACATGTGTAGGATCACTAACATAATGTCTCAAAACAGATACGTGAAAAAAATCGTTCATACGCCTCAAATAATCAAGCAAGGCTAGTCGATGGGCCATGGGCCCCTTCATTTCCTCAACCTTGAATGGTCCCATGAACCTAGGAGAGAGTTTAGCACCCTTTAAAAACATGATCAAACTCTTGTACGGTTTCACCAACAAGTAGAATCGATCGCCAAATTCATAACTACGGTCAACACGATGCGCATTGACATAACTCGCCTGACGATCCTACGCTTCATTGATCCTTTGTACTATTGTTTTCATTTTTTCTTTCATTTCTTGGATCACTTCAGGCCCTACCATAACCCTATCCTTCAACTAATCCCAACTCAAAGGCGTCTGACATGGTCTCCTCTAAAGAAACTCGAATGGTTCCATCTTAATGGTGCTTTGGTAACAGTTGTTGTACACAAACTCTACTAGTGGAAAGAACTCTTCCCAACACTTCTGTTGGTCCATCATGTACTTACGTAACATATCCTCCAATATTTGGTTTGTTGGTTCAGTCTTCCCATCTATCCCCAGGTGATACGCGGTACTAAAGTTAAGTTGGGTTCCCAAGGTCATTTGGAAACTAGTCTAAAATCGTCCTGTAAACACTGGTCCTTGATCGAATATGATCCTCTTAGGCACACCATGCAACCTCACAATATCACTAATGAAAAATATAGCTATGTCAGGTGCTTGATATGTCAAATGAACAGGGATAAAATGAGAACTCTTTGTCAGAGTTTCAACTACCACAAAAATCGAGTCATGTCTCCTTGTTGTCAATGACAATCCAACAATGAATTCCATCGAAATGACCTCCCATTTCGATTCTGGAATATCATGTGGTTGTATTAATCCTATTGAATGTCTATGTTCATTGTTCACTTGATGACACTCTAGACATCTCACCACATAGTTGACTATGTCTGCCTTCATTCCTTTTCAGAAGAATAAGGGTTTAAGGTTTGCCCTCATCTTCGTGACTCTATGAGCTTTGTTTAATATGAAACTCCTCAAATCGTCATTGGGGGGTACATAGATCTGGTTATTATATCTCAATAATCCATCATTTTCTAAAGTAAATCCCTCAAATTTTGGTACCATCATGGTTTTTTATCCAATAAATTCGTTAACATCTTTATACCAGTCCTCATCACATTGTCAATTTAAAATATTTTCATGTAGATTCATATGAGGAGTAATCACCAAAAATATGCGTGGTCTCCGAGTCAACGAATCAACCACTTTGTTCATTGTTCCTTTTATGTAGGTAATCTCAAAATCATACTCTCTAAGAAGTTCTGAGCAATGCCTTTATCGCGCGTTCAAGTTGCTTTGTGTAAAAATGTGTTGTAAACCACAGTGATCCATTTTTAGTTTGAATTTCCCTCCAATTAGGTAATGTATCCACACTCTCAAGGCATACACAATGGATAACAACTCCAAATTGTGCATCACATAGTTCTCCTCATGCCTTCTTAACTTTCTTGAGATGTAAGCGATCACTCGACAATCTTGCATCAAGACTATGCCTAAGCCTTCCTTGGATGCATCAGTGCATACCAAGAATTCCTTTTCCATATTAGGGACCTTTAGTATACATGTTGTCATCAAAAACTCCTTGAGCCTTCAAAATGATTCCACACATTTCCCGGTTCATACAAACTTCTTGTTTTTCTTTTGCAATTCCGTAATCGGATTTTCTATCTTTGCAAAACCCTCGATGAACTGTCGATAATATCCCACTAAACCCATGAATCTATGCACTTCTGGGACATTTTTCGGTGTAGGCCATTCCATGATAGCCTCTACCTTCACTGGATCCACAACGATACCTTCACCAGAGATGACATGCCCTAAGTAATGAATCTTCGATTGATAAAATGAGCATTTCGATAGTTTCCAAAACAAATTGTTCTCTCGTTGACACTGTAGTACCAAGAGAAAGTGTTCATCATTCTCTTCCATCATTTGAGAATATATCAAAATATAGTCAATGAATACTTGAACAAACTTGTTGAAGTATTCGCGAAACACCCCATTCATCAAGCTCATAAATACCCTTGGGGCATTTTTCCATGCAAACAGTAAAACAATAAACTCATAATGTCCAAACCTCATCTTAAACATGGTTTTAGGAATGTCTTCCTTCTTGATCCGTAACTGGTGATATCCCAATCTCCAGTTGATCTTAGAGAACAACGTTGCACCCTTCATCTAATCAAATAGATCGTCTATCCTTGGAAATGGATACTAGTTCTTGATCGTCACTTTGTTCAATTGACGCTAGTCAATGCAGAGTCTCCACAACCCATCCTTCTTCCATATGAAAATAACATGTGCTCCCCACAGTGACACACTTGGATGTATGAATCCTAGATCCAACAACTCCTTCAGTTTCATTTTCAACTCCTGTAACTGAAGGGTCAATATCCGATAAGATGCTCTCGCTATCGGTTCATTTCTAGGTTTTAGGTCCATGGTAAATTCCAACGTCCTCTATGGCGAAAACCCTGGTAACTCCTCTGGGAAGACATTCACAAAATATCATACTACCAGAAGGTTTTCTAGTCCTTCCGCCACTCCCTTTTCATTTAACATAGGGATCGCATATATCTTGCATCCCTTGCAAATGATCTTTCGTAGCTATAGGGAAGAAATGAACCTTAGGGAAACTCCCTGGTTCCTACCTACAATCATGCGTGCATGTCCCTAATCATCGACCAAACTCAACCATTTCATCTTACAGTTGAGTATCGCCTCATGCGATTCCAACCAGTCCATACCGATCACAACATCATAGGATCCTAATATTGTGACGTACAGGTTGGCCTTCATCACAAAATATACCAGGTTAAGGCTATAACCATAACCTTTCCTCCAACCTTTTATTTGGCTCTCGAAGCCATTTCTACGTAGCTAAACTCGCCTTGTTTGAATTCCTTTACCTTAATTATTCTTAGCGCTGCACCATAAATAAATCTCTTTGTAGCACCTGGATCTATCAAAATACGAAGGTTCTGGTCAGCGATGGTACCTGACTTCTTGAGCACAGTAGATTGGTGCTCGGCCTGGTAATTATTCACCATTACATGAATCCGATCGGACTTTCCCAAATCTCCTACGATAGTGGGTCTGGCTGATTCAACTTCTCTGTCCTCTCAACTGCGTAGTCATGTTGGTAATTTGTCTCTCCACATGTCCAACACCCATTCTTCGGTCCAGTACTCTTGGAATCTGAAGTGGAAGCTGACGACCCATCAGCATGAAACCCTGGTCTGTTCTACTAAACATGCATGAACTACTATTGTTGCAGTTGACATTGTTATTGATGTTGTGGTCCTCTATAGGGATTTTGTTGCTAAGGCATTGGTCATCATGGTGTACTGAATGTGGATCCTCTCAGAGTGCCTCGATACCTTGGTGGATGTCTAGTTGGTGTTTAATGTTGTTGCACACCTGATGTCGCCTGTCCCGCTGATCTCACCAGAGTAATTCTCTAACCCCCACTAATGAGCTCCTCCTTAGCTATGAGGGACTTCTAGACAACATCGTTCAACATATGAGGCATTAAAATCCTCACTTCCGCATGAATGATGAAATTAAGGCCGAGAACAAACTTGTTGACCTTAAGCTTCTCAATATTTAGGTGCAAAGCATACCAAGGAAGCTCCATGGAATGGGTCTCAGACTCGGGTATTGTATGACCACCCTGTCACAAGGCATTAAACTCATTGATTTGATGCTCAATGAATTCCTCCAATAGATACCTTTCTGGGAAACTCTCCTTGAATAGTTCCCATGATATGTCTTCGACGACCATGTTCATTTGTGGTAGGAGCATCTTCCACCATAGAAGAGAACTCCCTTTCAGCTAAAATACCTCCATGTGGATCTTCATGTTGGAGGTATAGTCGCGAAGTGCAAAGCACATCGCCATATTCTCCAACCATGCCTCGGTGGATGCGTCGTTCGTGGCACCAAAGAACTCAGAAAATTGACCTTCTCGAGTTCTCAGTGAATGCTACTAGTACCAGCTGGGGTGCACGGTGGACCCTCAGGAGGTGTCGGTGCCCTAGCCTCATCTCTATCTAAAAGGCTGAGAAGGGCCTCTGACATCCTCTGAAAGGACCTCATCAACCCAACCACATCTCCCACAACTATATGTTCCTGTCTTATAACTTTTTCTTCTCCTTGGGGGTTAGACACCTCGGGCATGGATGCTACTAGAGGCGTCATGCCTCCTCCCCTAGCACCACGTTGTCTGCCTCCACGATGTCCTCTAACCATGATTACCTACATGAATACAAATCAATTTAATTAACGACATTTTATAATCAAGCATCTATTCAGTGGAAGTCATGATGATCCCAAGTCGCAGGTCAAATCGGCTCTGATACCATATGTAACGGCCCAAGCTGTTACGACACAAATAACGTGCAACAAGTAATTTTTTTTTTATTCTCTATATTTTTTAAGAAGAGGACGATAAAATCAACACTAATTCATAGTGACACAACTCGAAGATGTCACAATGAATGAATTTCACACAACACATCAACATAAAACTCATCGCATAATAATACATCATCATGCTTGAATAAAATTACGAACATTTACTTTGATAAAGAATATAAATGACTACGCTAATTAACATCATCAATGATCATCAAGGTGCAAACAACATCCAATAAACCGACAAATGTAACATAAACTTCCATGGTGAGTGAGACATAAAATATCCATAATCATGCATTACAACACCTTTTTCAAGGCACAAGGAGTAAATAATAAGAAACTAATCATTATAATGACCTTTCAACGAGTGCAAGCAGAGAAATCTAAATCTTATTCAATACTTCATTCAATACCTTAAATTGTCAATGTGCAAGAGACAACTGAGTTTAAAAACCATCATTCAAAATAAATAATTAAACAAAACTAAACAACTAAAAACTATCATTATGTTCATTGCTTCCAATGCGCCAAAAGTATAAATATTCACTGTCACACTTTAAGTGAAATCTGTAAACACAATCACTCAAATCAATCAACTAAACAAGACTCGGGGTAACTACATTCAACCCTTTTAATTACACAATGGTCTAGATATATTTCATTAACAATTTTACCATATAAAGACTATATCAAGCACATAATAAACAAGACTATATCAAGCACATAATAACCAACCACAAATCTAATCTTAAATTATATAAAACCATAAGTAACATTTATAACTTTTCTTTCAAAAAGATTTTTATTAATCAAATAAACTCAACTACACTTTTATTAACTTTTCCAATTCAATAATAAAAAAAAAGAAACCATAAATCTTAGAATGTTAACTTTTCTATCTAATTTATTATTTATAAAAATAAGACTAGACTAATCAATATGAATATTCCCATTCCTTACTCAAGAATGATCCTTCCCTAGCTTCTATATTTAAATTACATAACTAAAAGACTGTCCTTGCTTCATTGATTATCAATTTTTAAAGGACACTAGAAAACCAACTCCTCTACAATCTAAAATTGCATTCAATGAAAATCTCTTCTATAATCTAGAGCTCCACTCTCATTCAATATGCTCATAATAACAAATAATTACCTTTTCTCATAGTTAATGCAATGTAAATTTAAGTTTTGTATTATATATGATTATTCAACATTCTAATTAAAATTTTAAATTTATTATCCATCTACCTCTATAGATCGAATTAAGTGTATATAAAAATAATCTCTTCGCCCAAATCTTGCCTAAGAACAACTATCATGGTAATTCATTAGCTATAATTGCAATTGCAATTAGAGTGAAATCTAGAAACATTAACTAAGTTTAAAATGAATCGAAAGGTAACCACGTGATATTCTTGGATATAACTGTAACAAGAATTAGAAATTTCTAATTGGAATATACACATTATTTTGGGAATTAAACTAAATAAATTTCAACTGTCTAGTAAATCCAACAACATGATATTCTGAGTTATTATTTTAACTGAAAATAATCAGAGACATTTAATGTATTTCAATAGTTGCATCCAGAATTAAATTATAGTTGGAAACACCTCCACTTTATTAAAACTCAAGATAAAGAAACCGACAATTCACTCAACCACCAAATCATTGAGAGAAAATTGACAGTGAAGATGGGCAGGCGGTCAAAACGCATAGAAGGATAGCATGCATAAATCCAATTTTTTAGGTTTAGGGATGCATGGATGTCAAGGTTGAGGTGACGAAACCACTCAGGGGAAGCTTTGACCTGGGCACAAGGGTAAATATGAGTGTATTGCTTAGAAGGGAGGTACGCACAAGTGGTTTTGGGTGCTATCTAAGACTGAGCACAACGGGAAGGGAAGGTTGCATCAAAAGCCAAGTCACGAGGAAAAACCAATACACAAGGTGCTAAGGGAGATCCCATGAGGGAGCATAGTATTGAATTTGGGAAACTACAACTTCTCTCAACATCGGTGTTATCAGGAGGATGAATGGCCACTTAAATGTATTTTGAAACATTACTGTATATAGAACTAAACTATACACAATTGATCTAAAAAACCTTGTTGAAGATTTGAAAACACAATTTTCATATAAATGTAAACCGATGGTGATTTTTTATTCCTAAGTAACCCCAAAGAATGTACTATGAAGATTAGATACTAACCAACTACATTAAAAGAGTGGTAAGGATTTGTGAAAAATTACTTCAAAAAAGAGATTGCAATGATACTTTGGGACCGAATCCATCATTGACATTGCGTTAATATTTTGGTTCTAGAAACGAGTAGTATTTTAGTAAGAACAATGCAAGACTTCATCGCATCGTAGGGGCAGAGTAAAAACTGAAAAAAAGGGAAACACAGGATACACAAATTATTTGTGACCAAGCAAATGCCTGGTTGGAATTGAAGCATGACTCGAAAATAATCGTAAGAGGAATCCTCTAGAGGTGCAGGGGAAACAATAATACTGGTTATGGACAGATTTAAGCACCCAATGCTGAGATAATAAAACCAATAGGCAGAGACAAATAAATCTCAGAGTAAACTCAAGGCGTAAAGTAAAATAAATGGGGTTTATAGGAGATTTCGAAGGTGGACACAATCTAACTGGAAAAGGGTAGGCAACAAAATAAGGGAGCGAGGAACCCATAAAATTACACCCACGTATCTAGAAAACGTTATCACATTCCATCTAAATGTAAATCCACATACAAATTAAACTATTTACAATTGCGAAATTTAGACATGTGTACCTAAGAAAAGGTGAAGGTTCCAATGTTGTTGTTCTGCATTCTCCCTCCATCTAGCTCCTGCTTTCCAACTTTTGAGACCTCACCGGTACCTCCCAGCCAATTCTAGGGGTACTTTTCTTCCCCCTAAGCCCCCATATCTACAAAGGGGCCACACACACAAACTAGAGAAGGCTAGCTCCCATCTCACCTCGCAAGGTTGAGCTACCACTCGTTATCCGAGATGGGTGTCCCAACTCCCACAAGAAAAACCAGTCAAGAGTAAATCCGACAACATAACCTTATGCATACTAGACGTGATCCCTTCCCCTCCTCTGCCATTTGTTTTATAGATTTTTCTTATTGACTTGTTTCCAAACGCACATTAAATTCCTTTTTATTAATTTATTCTTAGGAAAATTATCCCCTGTACACTTGTCCCCCGATACATTGGTTGCACTAGAAATTCATTTAATTAATTAATTTAAAATTCCAATTTCCCTCACTCACCTAAAAGTGTTCCTAAAAACGCTCCTCTATGTCCCTTTATTCCCTTACATTTCCTTTAATGAATGACGTCTTTCTTAAAGCTTAAATGAGTTCGAAATTAGAAAGTTATCTAGAATACATTCCCTTCTATGTTCCACATTCCTTTTGTATTTAAGTTTCCCTCTTTTTTTCTATGTTCTAAATTAGTAGGTTTTGTACTTATCCAACAATTAATCTTTTAAATAATTTTATCCTCCATTAATTTTTTTAAATTTGATTTTCATCCCCCATTTTCTTCATCCCCCCCTTTTTTACTTGCTTAGTTAAATTTTAGTTCTCAATACCTACTTAGACCTGGTATTTAAATTCTCCTAGGCTCAACAAAAAATGTTTTTAAGGGAAATTTTTTAATTATTAATATTTACTCATGCAACATTCATTTTAAGGCTGAACAAGTCCTAAGGAGACATTTTTTTCTAGGTACTTTGGTTCATTAAGTCACCATTGTTAAAAATCATGATGTTCCCTTCAAGATGTACTACATGCTCCAAGGGTGCCACTCACCTGCATTCATGTTTCATTTATTTGACATGCCCTTCAAGACGTACTATGTGCTCCAAGGGTGCCACTCGCCTTTTTACTGATTTTGGTAGATATGAAACCATTGGAGTTAATACTCCATCTGGTGACTTTGTGGGAGACTAAGGGCCTCTAAGGAATAAGGACCCTGGCTTATTGCGTGCCCTTAGAATCATCATGAGCGACTTTCATAATCTGCCCTCTCGACATCGTGGATCTCTCATACTAGGTAATCATTAACATCTAGCTCGAGCCACGATGAGAGTGCTATTAGGATGCGACAGGGCTACTACCACACCTCTCCCTCAATATCTTTGTTTGTCATGCATGACCCCTTTACTCCAAATGCGAGTTTGGTTAGCAAGCTATCTTCAACCTGCATCCATCAATGAACATGTCAACAATACATAAACAACATCATAATATACCAGTAATATGTCTCATATGAAATAACATAAATATGCAAACCATAAATCATACACTCCCTGACTCGATCTAGAGTCCAAGGAGCTCCATCGATGCCATCGACATCTTCAATCTGTCCAGAGTCCTACACACTCAAGAAAAACTAGTGAATAACACATGTCGATACAAATAAAATCAAATATATATCATCATATCCACAACATCATCATAATCCATAAGAGAAACAATCAATCATATAATGAACCAAATCACCTGTGTGCAAGTTTCCTCAAAGAATAAGTCCAATCAGGTGTGTGCAAGAGAGGGATGTTACATACACCCTCTCTTATTTTAAACTATGTCCCAAAGTTTCATAGTATATAAGTGCAAAAATAAAGTATCTCACAATATTTAAGTGTCTAGATATCAAACAAAAATGGAAACTATTGACGCATATCATATGCCTCCTCGCAAGTAGCTGAGTGCAGGCTATAATTTCCCCACTGGACCTTGACCTGATCAACTGTTCGATGCCATAGATTTCGAATGTGACAATCCATAATGCAGATTGGCTCCACTATGAGTGCACCCTCATTCGATACCTTCAACGAACTCATGTCAATCACATGTGTAGGATCACTAACATAATGTCTCAAAATAGATACGTGAAAAAAATCATTCATACACCTCAAAGAATCAAGCAAGGCTAGTCGATAGGCCATGGGCCCCTTCATTTTCACAACCTTGAATGGTACCATGAACCTTCGAGAGAGTTTAGAACTCTTTCCAAACTTGATCAAACTCTTGTATGGTTTCACCCGCAAGAAGACTCATTCGCCAACTTCATAACTACGGTCAACACGATGTGCATCGACATAACTCTTATGTCAATCAAGTGCTTCCTTGATCCTTTGTATTATTGTTTTCATTTTTTATTCCATTTATTGGATCACTTCAGGCCCTACCATAACCCTATCCTTCAACTGATCCCAACTCAAAGTTGTCCGACATGGTCTCTCGTAAAGAAACTCGAATGGTGCCATCTTAATGGTGCTTTGGTAACTGTTGTTGTACACAAACTCTAGTAGTGGAAAGAACTCTTCCCAATGCTTTTGTTGGTCCATCACGTACATACACAACATATCCTCCAAGATTTTGTTGGTTGGTTTGGTCTTCCCATCTGTCTCTAGGTGATACATGGCACTAAAGTTAAGTTGGGTTCCCAAGGCTGTTTGGAAACTAGTCCAAAATCTTCCTATAAAAACTGATCCTTGATCGAATATGATCCTCTTAGGCACGCCATGAAACATTACAATCTCACTGATGAAAACTCTAGCTATGTTAGGTGCTTGATATGTTGATTGCATAGGGATAAAATGAGCACTCTTCATTAGAGTGTCAACTGCCACAAAAATCAAGTCGTGTCTCCTTGCCATCAATGACAATCCAACAATGAAGTCCATCGAAATGACCTCCCATTTTGATTCCAGAATAGCATGTGGTTTTATTAATCCTGTTGGATTTCTATGTTCATCCTTCACTTTATGACACTCTATACATCTAGCCACATACTTGACTATGTCCACCTTCATTCATTTTCAGACAAGTAAGGGTTTAAGGTTTGCCCTCATCTTCGTGACTCCTAGATGAGCCATGTACACAACTCTATGAGCTTCATTTAATATCAAACTCCTTAACTCATTTGGATGGTACGTATATCCGATTATTATATCTCAATAATCCATCGTTGTCCAAAGTAAATCCCTCAAATTTTGGTATCATCATGGTGTTTTATCCGATAAATTCCTTAGCCTCTTTATACCAGTCATCACCACGTTGTAAATTTAGAATATTTTCACATAGATTCGTCGGAAGAGGAATCACTAGAAATATGCGTGGTCTTTGACTCAATGCATCAACCACTTTGTTCATTGTTCTTTTTACATAGGTAATCTAAAAATCATACTTGCTAAGCAGTTCCGACCAACACCTTTATCGCGCATTCAAGTTGCTTTGTGTAAAAATGTGTTTTAAGCCATAGTGGTCCATCTTTAGTTCAAATTTCCTTCAAATTAGGTAGTGTCTCCACACTCTCAAGGAATACACAATGGCTAACAACTCCAAATCGTGCATCACATAGCTCTCCTCATGCCTTCTTAACTTTCTCGAGATGTAAGTGATCACTCGACCATTGATCTAGGTGGATATCAGGGGCCACCCATCTTTTTCAAATGGCTCAAAACA
>JZKD02S1036740.1:634030-657822 GCA_000966675.3 Picea glauca | reverse complement strand
GAGCAATAAAATAAAACAAATGCAGAAACAAAAACACAAAAGACACACAATACAAGAGAGACACAGATTTACGTGGTTCACCCAGTGTGGACTACGTCCACTAGAGAAATTGCCAGGTCCTTCCTTTATTATTATCTAGCAAATGAAGGGATACAACCTACAACAAAACACGTTGTAACTTCCTCTTCTTCCTCTCACAGTCACTTCTCTCAGAATACAATATTCACCCTCGTACATAGCCGCAATACATTTCCCTCATAAAAGAGGGTTGCCTTCTAGGACAAAAAAAACCCTAACATAATCTCTACCGTTAGATCTGCGACCTTATAATGAACGGTCCATATTTACAATGAAATTACAATATACTTTTATAAGGCAATTTTTGTTTCGGGGGACGCTGCCCCCGAACCCTCGCTGGGGGCCCGCTTGCCCCCAGACCCCGCAGAGGGGGTACCCCCCCTCTGCACTCCCCCGCGTGGAAGAGTGTACATACTTCTGGGGTGTAAATACTTCATGGGGTATAAACACGGCTGAAAGCAAGGACCTATGAATCAGGAATATAATCAGGCTCCACAACCAACAATACTAACCAACTACATTAAAAGGGTGGTAAGGATTTGTGCAAAAGTACTTCGAAAAAGAGATTGTAGCGATCCTTTGGGATCGAATCCATCATTGACATTGCGTGAATATTTTAGTTACATAAATGAGTGGTATTATAGTAAGAACAACTTAGGCCTGCACTGCATCATAGGGGCAGAGTAAAAACCAAAAAAAAAAAGAAACGCAGGCTACACAAATTCTGTGTGACCAAGCAAAGGATTGGCTGGAATTGAAGCATGACTCGAAAATAATCGCAAGAGGAACCCTCTAGAGGTGTAGGGGAAACAACAAAACTTGTTATTAACATATTTAACCACCCAACGCTAAGATAATAAAACCAATAGGCAGAGACAAATAAGGCGTGGAGTAAAATAAAGTCGTAGAGTTAAATCAATGGGGTTTTTAGGAGAATTTGAAGGTGGGCGTAATCTAACTGGGCAAGGGTAGGCAACAAAATAAGGGAGTGAAGAGCCCATAAAATTACACCCACATATCCATAAACCGTTACCACATTCCATCTAAATGTAAATCCACATACAAATTAAACTATTTACAATTGCGAAATTTAGACATGTCTACCTTAAGTGAAGGAGAAGGTCTTGATTCTGCTATCCCGTGCTTGTGCTTCATCCATATCTTGCTTTCCAACCACTGAAACCTCATCAGTACCTCATAGCCAATGCTAGGGGTAATCTTCTTCCCCCTGAGTCCCCTGAGCCACAAAGGGGCCACGCAAAAAAACCAGAGAAGGATAGCTCCCAACTCACCTCTCAAGGTCGAGTTACCACTCATTATCTGAGCTGGGTGTCCCAACTCCCACTAGAAAAATCAGTCAAGAGTAAATCTGGCAGCATAACCTTACGCATACCAGACATGATCCCTCCCCCTCCCTTGCCATTTATTTTATAGATTTTTCTTAGTGACTTGCTTATAAAACGCACTTATTAATTTATTATTAGGAAAATTCTCCTCTGTACACTTGTCCCCCAATCCCTTAGTTTCACCAGAAATTCATTTAATTAATTAATTTAAAATGCCAATTTCCCTCACCCACCTAAAAGCGTTCCTAAAAAATCTCCTTGATGTCCCTTTATTCCCTTACATTTCCTTTAATGACTGATGTCTTTGCTAAATCTTAGTTGAGTTCGAAATTAGAAAGTTCTCTAGATCAGATTCCCTTCTATGTTCCACATTCCTTTTGTATTTAAGTTTCCCCTTTTTGGTCTAAGTTCTAAATTAGCAGGTTTTGTACTTAACCAACAATTAGTCTTTTAAAAAATTTAATCCTCCATTAAATTTTTAAAATACAATTTCCATCCCCATTTTCTTCATCCCCTCCTTTATTACCTGCTTAATTAAATTTTAGTTCTCAAGACCTTCTTAAACCTAGGCTTTAAATTCTTCTAGACTCAACAAAAATGGTTTTAAGGGAAATTTTATAACCATTAATATTTACTCATGCAACATTTATTTTAAGGCTGACCAAGTTCTAAGGAGACATAGTTTTCTAGGTACTTAAGTTCATTAACTCACCAGTGTTAAAAATCGTGACATTCCATTCAAGACGCACTACGTTCTCCAAGGGTCTCATTCGCCTGCATTCATGTTTCAATTAAGAAATGTTCCCTTCAAGACAAACTACATGCTCTAAGGGTGCCACTCTCCTTTTGACTAATTTTGGTAGACATCAAACCCTTAGAGTCAATACTCTATCAGGTAACCTTGTGGGAGACTAAGGGCCTCTAAGGAATAAGGACCCTGCCTTATTGCACGCCCCTTAGAATCATCATGAGAAATTGTCACAATATGCCCTCACAACATCGTGGATCTCTCGAACTAGGTAATGGCTAACCTACAGTTCAAGCCACAACGAGAGTGCTAGTAGGTTGTGACAAGGATGTTGCCACACCTCTCCCTCAATATCTTTGGTTTTCATGCATGACCCCTTTATTCCAAATGTGAGTCTGGTTGGTAATATATCATCAACCTGCATCCATCAACAAATATGTCAGTGATCTATAAACAAAATCATAAATATCAGTCATATGTCTCATATGCAATAACATAAATACACAAACCATAAACCATCCACTCCCTGACTCGATCCAAAGTCCAAGGAGGTCCATCGATGCCATCGATATCCTCAATCTATCTAGAGTCCCTATGTTTTCTAAGATTTCAAAAGGTCCACAATATCTTGCTGCCAACTTTGGACAAATTCCTAATCTTAGCAAACTTCTTTTTTCCTTCACTTTTAAAAACACATGTTCTCCCACTTTGAAATATATAAATGTTTTATTCTTATCTGCATATATTTTCTTCCTATCCTAGGAGGCCTTCAAATTCTTCTTTATCCTTGCCATTTTCTCTTCCATATTATTTAACAAGTCTGGCCCAAGAACTATTCTTTTTACAAGATTATCCCAACTTACTGGTGTGTTACATTTTCTTCCATACAATGCTTCAAATAAACTCATTTTCAATGAAACATGATACCCATTATTGTAATAAAATTAAACTAAATTAATACAATCTTCCCACTTTGATGGTTGGTGCATCACATACATTTTGAGCATGTCCTCAATTATTCTATTATTCCTCTCTTTTTTCCATTTTCCCATCTGACTCAGGGTGATACACTATAGCGAGGTTTAGATTTGTCCCAAATACATTAAAAAAACCTTTCCAAAAATTTGAAGTAAACTTTGGATATATGTCTAAACTATTTTCTTGGGAACTCCATGTAGCTTGACAACTTCTTTCATGTAGATTTCTGCAATATTTGTTTCCTTGTGTGTTTCCTTCACTAGAATGAAATGTGTTTCCTTAGTCAATTTATCCACCACCACCATGATGGAATCATTATGTTTCATTGTTCTGGGTAGATTAGTAATAAAATAATCTATAACAACTTCCCACTTCCATTCTGGAATGGGAAATGGTTACAACAACCCTGTTGGATTCCTATGCTCAGTATTCAATTTCTGGCCTTCTAGAGATTTGACTATGTAATTAGACACTTCTTTCTTCATTCCTAGCCAAAAGTATTGGCTTGTTACAACTACAATTTTCTTTTTATATCCCATGTGTCCAACATGTGGCACATTATTCATTTCCTTCAATGTTGTATTTTTTATCTCATTGGAATTCAATACATATCCTTTTCCTTTGTACATGAGAATTCCATCCTCTTTCAACTCATAATATTTAAATTTATGCTAAAAATTAACTTGTTGTAATGTTTCTTTTACCTTTAGATATTTCTGATACGAATTTGTTTCTTCAATCATTTGATATTTCATATCAGTCTTGTACATGCTAATGGATGCAACATGCACTTCATGAGTTGTCATGTTGAGTGCATCAACCACTTAATTTTTCTTTCCCTTTATATTCTTAATTTCAAAGTCATACTCACTAAGAAATTCCAACCATCTAGTTTGTCTAGAATTTAGTGTTGGTTGTCCAAACAAGTGATTCAAACCACAGTTGTCTATCCTTAGCTAGAATTTTATCCCCATGAGGTAATTTCTCCACATTTTCAATGCATATACAATTGTTCCTAACTATAGATCATGGGTAGCATAATTTATTTCATTCTCATTTATTTTTCTTGGCTCATAGCATACCACATGATCCTTTTGATGGGAGTTCCACTAAGCCCTTCCTTGCACGCATCTGTGCACACTAAAAAATATTCATCTAGATCTGCAATCTTCAATATTGGTATAATTTTCAATATTTCCTTCAGTTACTAAAATATTTCTTCACACTTGGAATTCCATTCAAATTTCACTCCCTTCTTTTCTAAAGAATTTATTGCACTTGCAATCTTTGAAAATCCTTTTATGAATATTCACTAATAGTTAGAAAGACTGATTAATGATCTAACCTCCATCACATTGATTGGTGTTAAACATCCTCTAATGGCCTCTATCTTTTCAGGATCCACTGCTATCCCTTTTGTTGAAATTAGATGCCCCAAGTAGTGAATCTTCTTTTCATAAAAAAATGCACTTACTTAGCTTAGCATACAATTTATGCTCTCTTAGAACTTGAAACACCATTCTTAAATGTTTCTCATGTTCCTCTTCCAACTTAGAGTATATGAGTATATCATCTAGGAATGAAATTACAAACTTTTCCAGGTACTCCCTAAACACTACAATCATCAGACACATAAAAACAGCTGGGCATTTGATAGTCCAAATGACACTACCATGAATTCATAATTCATGTATATTGTGTGAAATGTTGTATTGATTATGTCTTGTTCCTTTATCCTCGCTTTATGATAGCTTAATCTCAAGTCAATCTTGGAAAATATTCTTGTACCTTTCAGTTGATCAAACAAATCATCAATTCTTGGAAAAGGTTATTTTTTCTTTATGGTTACCTTATTCAACTATATGAAATAAATACATAGCCTTAAGGTTCCAACAAAAATAACTGGGGCTCCCCAAGGTGACACACTTGGGCGTATATACCCCTTCTTTAACAACTCTTCAAGATTCTTTTGCGTCTCTTTCAATTTTGGTGTTCCCATTCTATAAGGAGTATTGGACACTGGAGAAACTCCTATCATCGAATCAATAGATAAATCAGTGTCTCTCTTCAGTGGCAATCCCAACATTTCTCTAAAAAAATATTCTAAACCACTTAATACTAGATGGTATTCATTGATTGTCACTTTAATTTTGGCTACCTCTTACATATGGGCTGCAAAAATCTAACATCCCTTCTTGAAAATCTTCTTTAACTGCATAGATGAAATTTCTCTAACAACTACAACTCTTGGAATGAATTGAATATTTCCTTACTTCTCTTCTTCATCAATAAATGTGATGGTATTGTTGTAACAGTCTAGGACAACATGTTGTTTTTCCAACCAATCCATGTCAATTAGACAATCATATAAACCCGATGGTATGTTATTTACATCTACCTTTGTGTTGAGTCCATTCATGTCTATCAAACAATATTTAACAAGCTCATTGATCATTCTCTTATCTCATGTGGCTAACTAAACTAACCAATATTTATTATGCTTACTCCTTTTCAAGTGAAATCATTCAACAATGTTATCATTTATGTAACTATGGCTAGATCCATAATCAATTAAAATTTCTATGGGTTGGTTGTCAATATTACCTTTCACTTCAATCATGGGGAATTGATATTCAACTTGCTTGTTTTCCAAGACTGTATAAATCCTTGACATGTTTTCTCCCATGTCTTCCACTTTTTCATCCTCCTGAATGTTTTATAGAGTCCTCTTTTTTTCTCCTTTGTGAGGGAAGTCCCTATATAAGTGTTTTCTCTCACATCCCCAACATTGTATAGGTTGTTTCCTTGGCCTTTTCCCAAATGAATATGCAGTCTTGTGCTCATTTTTGGCTGACTGAGCTTGTTGATTTGCTTGGCTGTTGTTCTTTCAAAATGGTGTCTTAAAACCTTTTTTACTTTGGTCCTTTTTACTCTTCATCTTTTCATTCCAAGATTTTTGGAAATTGACCTTCCTCTGCTTTGCCCATAAATATTCCTTACTCTCCTTATGGTTTCCTCCAAGGTGTTGGGGTTATCATACTAAATATTTTCAGAGTAGGAGGGTATCCCACTTAGAAACCTTTAGATTATGACTTTTTCATCCTTTATGAAGTCAACATAATTCAAAAGTTCAAAGACCCTCTTATCATATTCATTCATTGTCATTCTTCCCAACTTGAGCTCAAAGAACTCTTTCATATTTATTTCATAATAATGCTCAAAAAAATATTTCTCTTGGAAATATCCTTTCAACTACCTCCATGAGATCCTCTTCTCATCAAGGTTCTTGGCTTGCTTAAGTTGATCCCATTGCATGGTTTCCTTTCCTTGCAAGTGGTAGGTTGCAATTCTAGCTTCTACCCAAGTGGGGTAATCATGTAGCTGGAAATATATCTTCATTTCCAACATCCAAGCCTCAACCTATTATCCTTTCATGTGTTCACCATTGAAATTTTGTGGCTTAATATTTTTGAGCTCACCTTGCAATATGTCTTCCTTAGGCCTTCTCCTTTTCCTTCGGACATGAGACAAATTTGGGCTACTCCCTGGCCCTGAAATTTCATGATTTATTCTGGTGGATTTCTTTGGAGAATGATGGTGTATGTTCATGCTTCTTGACTTCCTATCATTCCCATGATCATCCCTTTTTCTATGGGATCTAGATGCAATCAATTGTATAGAACTAGTTTCTTTCTTAGTGCCAGAGTCCTTGTTAACTTTCTTATCCAACTTATTCAATCTCTGAAGTATCTCATCCCAATCCTTAATAATCCTTTCATTATCATCCATGCGTCTCTGCACTTCCCTGTGCATGCTCCTCACAGTGACAAGATCTTGCCTATCCCTTCTTGGATTTGACTCTATCTCAACATTTTCGATGCTGACATACAAACCTATGATCTATTCCTCATGGTTGTAAGATACATGAGAATATTCCATGATTCCATTCGTCTTATAAGAACCAAATTGTCTTCCATGTACCTCTAAGTCTGCAAGAAATGTACAAATAATAATTATTGTTAGAACATGCATAGCATAAAACATTTCATCCATTAGAATACAAGTTATTTCTTCATCAATTTATGAGGGAAAAATTACACTAATTCAAATTCTGATTCCTTAGATACATTCCTATCTTAAACAACTTTCCAACGACTATAACCATGTCTCAATTTGAGTTCTGAGTGAAAAGTTACAATATTTACATGCTGCCATTTCCACTCTTTTTACTGCTACAAGAAAATGTTTATTAATTTATATATAATTTTGTTACTCATTTCAAAATTCTAGGTCTACATGTGTCTTCCAATCCTCCATACCTTTCCAATAACTATATGTTTTCTCAAATCCATGCTCCAAGATGAATGGTATGGTTCATAGAAGTTTAGGTTGTTTTACCCAATTTATCCTTGTATGCTACAAGTGTTTTCTTTCACTCCCAACACATTTTTACATGCCCAGATCCAAAATCAAACTCCATGGATATATTCTATGGTTCACTATCTTTCAATAGACTACTCTTGTGCCCCAAACATACTTCTGAGCATGCAGTCATTCCCTCTGGAAGTAATTTTGCACCAAAATTTTACCCTTATTATTTTGGCTGTAACTTTCTCATACGAGTTCTATTTTGAGAATACTTTAGCTCATTGGATAACTCTCTCTGAGTTATTTTATTTGATATGTTGAGAAAAAGTGTAACTTGGTATACTTTGTAAGGTACACCCTCTTGTCATGGTTTTTGATTGGCTAAAAATGTCATTTAGGGCCTAAAAAATTCCCCGCAAGTTAATGACCTTAAAAAACAACAAAACTTTGCATAAAATTGACTACTTTACTGTGTTAACAACCCTTAAATACAAGTTGTTTATTTCAAATCATGCAGAATTTGAGTTGTTGATACACACTTCATCGACCGTCAATGATTGACGTTCTCCTTTCGGAGCACACACCATTTTTTCCCAAACTACCGACTTGATCGTCGGTTGTCAACCCATTCCCTCGACAACTGATTTGCACATAAGTCTAAATAGACTGACTCAACCATTGGTCATCAAAAATATTTTTTGGTGACTGAAAACTGCTCACTAATTTGATCGACACTCGACCATCAGCCCATCAACCTTCGATTATTCATGTTGGCTGAAAAAGTACTTCCTCCATTCGTCTCACCCAACCATCAACCATCGACTACTTTTTGGATGACGGGGAAACTACTGATGTGACATGACACATTGATTTTAATGTGGTATGACACGTCATTATGAGGTGTTAACTTGGTTGACTTGGCACAACACATGGATGCTAACGTGGCATGACACATCATCACCATCTTCCTTCATCGACCATTGACCAATTCTCTTGGATGACTAGAACACCTCACCGAATTCAACCAATGCTCAACCATTGTCCCATCAAACATCAACGATTTGGATTACACATTCAAAAACACTTCACTGATTTTGGTCGATGCTTGACCATCGGTCGATCGATGATCAACAGTTTCTATTGCACATTTGAAAACACTTCACCGAAATCGATGAACACCCAACCATCATCCCATCGACAACTTTGGTGACCAAAAAACTTAGAATTTTTTTATCGAATCCTCAATTAATTTAGGTCGTTGATCTACTACACTTTGCAAACCTTTGAATTGAATATTGGTCATTGATCATCCCCAACCTCCTAACGATCGAAAATAAATCTTATATGTTGATTCTCTAACTTCACTAATCGACCGAAAATGAATCTTGGTTATTTATTTTATCAACCTTTCAAACGGTCGAACACTATAAAATTTTTAAATTTATCAAGATGAATCTGATTCATTGATCATGAGATCAAATGTGATCTCGACCATCGATTCACCAAATTTATGAAACTCTACAGTGGCCATTCAAACTCAGATTTTCCACCTCTGAGGTTGAATTCAACTCTGTAACTTACATATTCATTCCTCGAATCATCTCTTCGACTACCCTGAGGTACTCTAACTTGAAATTTACCAACGAATTTGGGGATTTCACTCAAGCTTCTCCTTTTCCCCCCAAATTTACATGGACCGAAGTCTACAACAAAAAATTACTCAATTTGCACTTGTTCTTGTTCCATTCAATCCCCATGTTTGAAAATGAGGGCTCTTATACCATAATGTAACTTCCCCTAGCCCAACCGAGGGACATTACGGTGCAAAATAGTCATAAAAACAAAAAAATCATCTATATAAATAATTTCTTGTAGCTTGTAACTACGAATTAAAACCATATTTAACTATTGTTCGCTACCATTAAATTGAGGCATCTACAACATAATAAAATAGACATGAATGCAGGTCAATAATTCAACATAACAACATATAAATCATTCTTAAATACACATAGTTCATGCACAATAGTTTAAATCATAAACATAACACATAAACATATAAAACACTTATCTTTTATAATCAGTTGTGTAACCAACTTCTTGGGATGGACATTCCACCCAACCATAGCCTTTTTGCTCCAAATATGAACATAAAATCACCCTCGAGCAGAGGCTAGTAATCCACAAAAGAGGGTGATATCTCACTACACACTCACAACTCAAAAAACTCATGATCCACTGATATCTTCTTCAACTATCCTAGTTTTCTACCATCTCTCTTCTTCTTTACCTATCCAACCCAAGGAATGTACCCCTTCACTAATATAAGTCCCTCAGGCATCCCATTCATTTATCTAGGTCTCTCTATCATAGGTATCTAGGAATCTCTCAGCCAAGAACTCAATGGAATTCAATGCTTGGAAAAATGCCAGCAACAACAACAAACACATGTTTTAGTGCAACTCACTCCAGAGTTCACTCTTCAGGAATCAAAACATGGATCTTCAATATTTATCTCCAACAAACTCTAGATACACTCCATATATGCTCCATCATGCTCTAGAATTATCCCTCCATCGTTGTACCAACTCCAAGCTCGCTTTCTTTCTCTCTACTTTCTCCTCATGCACCCAAAACTCAATGTGTAAAAATTGTTGTAGCTATCCATACGAATTTACTCTCTTTGGCTTACTTTCTTGACTCACACACTTCCCCAAGATGATTCTACTCAACCCCCATGTGCTCAATAACTTTGGGATGTGACCACTCACACCGACCCTCTTACATGTATTCAATGATTTGCTTTAGGAACACTCAATTAGAAATGTGAAGGTTCATATACCAATAGCTAATTTAGGAAAAATGGGTTGAATTAATATACATGGATAATTCCCCTTTGGACCCCCTCTTAGGAATTCTCTTAGACCCTCCCCTCTCTTGTGAATTAATTCAACCCCCATCTCTGTCCATGCCCCCTTAGTAGTTGGCATCACATTTTATTATTAAAACATAGAAATACAATTTTCATATGCATCGCTTTGGCCATAGCCACACATTATATCTACATAAGAATTAATTAAACCGAGGATTATAGTGGTGATGTTACATTAATTTGGGACTGTATCAGCTAGTTGTTAAGAGAATATAATTTTCAAGAGTCAAGACATGTGAATCCGTAGTGAAATAAAAAATTGGTTGTGTTGAGTTATTAAGAGAGTAAAGAAAATTTCAAGAATATGACCAAGTGTCATAAATTAATCGATCGGGCATGTAGTGAAAACAATCAAATGAGTCGAAGAAGTGGTTCAAACCCACCAACCCATGGTGAAATAAAAACATTTGCTAAATGTAGTGTAATATAAGGGTCATGGAGCACGAAGTGCATTTTGATGATGGAAAAGTTGTGTACTTAACACGATAATATAATGAACCTGTGAAATAATCAAGAATATTCTAAGTCTGGTGCATTTTGGTGATAATGGAGTGTAAAAGTGCATTTTAAAGGTGACAAAAGTTACAACTAGGATCATGAACCTGCCATAACTTGAAAATTTTTCTAACTATAGGAACATTATATAATAAAGGGAGAGACTTAAGACCTAGAATATTTTAAGATCAACAATTGTTTCCAACTATGGGATAGAAACCCCATGTGGGTTACTAAGAATCCAAAATCTCACCCATTGGGCATGGAGTTAGTATAAGGAAAAATGTGAAGAATAAAGGATGTATAGAAAAAAAATCAAACTATGTACATATGATAGCAAGATTAATCAAAGGAAGAAACTTTTAAGATGTTGTCCATTGAATGAAAACATCTGAAATATTCCCTTCATGTCTCTGAGAAGATAAGAATTGTACCCCAATACCTTTTCAATCACATAGGGGCCAATTAATAATGATTTAAATTTCATGTGCACATAAGATTTCTCCTTATCTTTGTTCCACAATAATACTAATTATCCTTTTTGAAAATCTTTGGCTGAAGCACTTTGATAAAATATATTTTTATAGATTGTTTCCTTTGATTTATTTTCCTCAATGCATCATTTATTTGTTCCTCCATATGCATCAACTGATTATACCTTTTTTGTAGAGGAGATATTTCTTCCATGGCTTTAGACATTATATCATATAAAAATGCATTCAGTTCCAAATGAATTTGTATTTTTTCTTCTTTTCCATATGCCAATGTATATAGTGAAAACTCAGTGCTATATTTTGGTGTCAATATATTGAACCATAATGCATCTATTAATTTTGTATGCCAATTTATTTGATTCAAATAACAAATTTTCTTAAGGATTTGGATCAATGTTTTGTTTGTCGATTCAGCTAAACCATTTCCACGGGGATAATAGTTTGAAGATTGTCCCATTATAATACCAAATTTCCCATAAAACTTGTTAAAATTTGACTTGATAAATAATGGTCCATTGTATATGATAAACTTCTCTAGAACTCCAAATATTGATAAAATATTATCTTTGAGGAAATCTATGAGTTCTTTTGAATCAAGCTTCTTGAGGGGTACAACTTATTGCCACTTTGTAAAATAGTCAGTTGCAGTAAGAATATAATAATGACCTTTGTTAGACTTAGGATCAATTGGTTCAGTGACGTCATGTCCCCACTGTATAAAAGGTTCTTCGACTATTACAGACTACAATGACATTGCTACTCTTTTCATTTTTCCAAAAAATATTTGGCAAAAAATACACTTTTTGAGCATTACATAAGAATCCTTAAAAATGGTTGGTCAATAATAGCCCACTCTCATAATTCTGTGTTCTATAGTTGTAGGTGAAAAATTCCTCCACAAATTCCTTCATGAAATTCAACAAAAACCTTTTGGGATTTCATTGAATCAATACATCTAAGCATCATCCCATCAAAATTTCTTCAAAAAAGTATTTAAGAAACAAGTATATACAATTTTCCTACATCTTTAGTGCCCTTGTTTCTTTTGAAGACATGCCATTTGGGAATTGGCCATATTTTAAATAGAAAATTAAATCCTTATGCCATTCTGTCATGGATGAAGAATATCCCATTGAAATTTATATAACCCCATTTAGTGAATTATTCCCTTCCATAAGTTTGCACAACCCTTGTCTTTTGACTTCTTTCAAGGTCTTGATCTCAATGTCATTTTCTAGAATTTTTGCAAGCCAATTTTACCACTTCCATTCTCTCAATTGTTGATTAAGAAGCATTTTCATTGGATATGTTTGAACATATGCTATACCATGAGATGAAAATATTTAAGTTCTGAAGTTTTCCACTACTTTAACCAAATCAAGATTTTTCTTCTCTATTTCTAAATATCTCAACTTATAGTCATGTAAATTTTTACTCATAAAAATTATTGGAATCTCTTCTCCTTTGTAATTCCTTTGTGTTAAAATATAAGCAATGGTCTCTTTTGAATAAAAATAATATATGATAAAATATTGATCAAAATTTGGACTAATAGGGACTGAAACTAAAGTAATTGCATGCTTGATCTTAGTGAACTCTCTTTGAATTCCTTATGTCCATTCAAATTTTGTATCTTTATTCCAAAAGACATTTATTAGTTTCACAATTGTGGCATAATATGGGACAAACCTCCTTACAAATTTTATCTTGCCAAAAAATGTTTGTGCTCCTTTTCTCAACATTGGAGGGATCGATTCATTGATAATTTTGACTTTTTCTAGATCAATGTAGATTCCTTATTTACTGACTATATCTCCCAAGCGTTTTCCTTCTAACACTACAAACAAACATTTCTTGGGATTCAAATATATTCCATATAATCTACATCACTCAAATACATTCCTTAAATTATGGATGTGATTTTCTCTAACTCTTGAATGAATGGTAATATCATCTTGATAATCAACCATAAATTTTCCAATTAAATCTTTGAAGGCATGATCCATTTCCCTCTGAAACATTGATCCAACATTTTTCAAGACAAAGGGAATACATAAATATGTATATGTTTGCTAGGATGTGATGAAAGTAATTTTAAGCTCATCTTCCTCTACAACTAGCACTTTATTATATCTAGAGAATCCATCTAACATAGACATCGAAGCTGAAGCAGTCACTTGTTGCAAGATAATTTCCATGTTAGGGAGGGGATACTTATATTTGATACTTTCCTTGTTCAAATCTCTAAAATAAACACAAAAATGAATCACCCCACTTTTCTTTCTTACTATGACAGGGTTTGGAATCCATTCTGACTGTCTAATTGGAAATATTATTCTGGATTTCTTCAACTTTTTCAACTCAATTTTTACCAGGGGTTTTAATTTAGGATTCACAATCCTCAATTTTTTCTTGACCAGATTTGTTCCTTCTTTTAGTTGTATGATATGCTTAAATATTTATTTATCATACTCCTTCAATTCATCATATGTCCATGAAAAAATATCATAATATTCTTTGAACAAAGTGGTGTATTGATCAAATTCTATTTCATTACAACTAGTACCGATATTTACATACTTTGGACAATCTTTTGTGTCGATATTTATTTTTTGATTTTCTTGCACCTTTATAACAAAAATTTCTTATTTAAAGTTTGAAACTTTAGTTTGGTCATATCTTGTGAAAAAAGATTCAAAATTGATACAATCCTTTGAAATAGGTACATGACTTCAATATTCACAATTCTCTACAACATCACTTGTATAAGCCAAAAATTCAGCCAACTCCTCATCATTTTTAAAAACTTGAAGATAATCTTGATTATTAGGAACTGAAGGCCAACAAATCCTTTTGAATTGGAATTTATTTTAATTCTATGAATCATCATGATTGAATAATGATGCAACAACCTCCAGTGAGCCTGTCTTCTAATTCTTATCTCTTGATATGAAAGAAATGCTAAATGAACTGAAAGAATTCATGAGTTCATTTAATCTTTTGGCGTAATTATTATTATTATCTTGTAATTATTTCTTATATGATTTATAACCAGTTTTGAATCACCGATTATGATCAAGTGTTCAATTTTCATTTGTAGTGAAAGATTAATTTATTATATGAATTCTTCATATTCAACTTCATTATTTGTACAAGCAAATTCAAGTCTATTGTCGTGTGGATATATAACTGAACTCGGGATTTTAAAAAGGATCCCTACTCCACTTTCATATTTGGAGTAGGCACCATCAAAAGACATCTTCCAAAATCCTTCAAAATAATTTTCTCCTTTTTGTTTTGAAATACTTGGCTTCTTTGGGTCAAGCATAACAAAGTTTCCAATTCTAGCATCAATATAGTCTTGCATTAATCCATTGTCTTTTTTCCTAAAAGAAACTGGATTTATTTCTTCTCAGGGAACTTTCACCATTGTTCCATATTTGTTTGGTAACATCATACAACTTCCATCATTCATGATGTAACCTCCAATTAGTGAGAACCAATCTCTTCCCAAAACTACTCCATAAGTTGGAGGCAAGTCCACCACAATGATAGTGAAAAAAATCATATTATGGGGAGTTTAAGATATCTAGGAACAAAAATATGTGATTTCTCCATATGTTGGGACCTTCCTTGAACCTATTGCATAGATACTCTCTCAATTTTTATAATACTTCATGCATCCCATTCCCAGAGCTTCCAATACCGATAAGGGCATAATATTGTTGGTCTCTCCACTATCAACCAAACAATTGTGTAATACTAAATCATGATTTTCTATTGTGATGTAGAATCGTGGAACATTGCCCCTTGGTTCAACTACTGAGATATTTTGTTGAAGCTTGGAATTTGTTACAACAACCTCAATTCTTGTAGTTGGCTCATCCAAAATATTGAGAATATTTTCTCTTTGCTGTGGGATTTTTACAACTTCCATGAATGGGAGAGTAATTCTGAACTTACTCAAGTCATCAATTACATTATAAGTTATCTGTTGAGGATTATTGATTTGATTCACAACTTATTGATTTGTTTTATGTTTATGGAACATTTTTTTTGTTTCTCTCTTTTTCTTTTTCAACATTCTCTTTTTCTTTAAATTTATTGACTCATTCCATGGTTTGCAAAACAGTTTCTCATGGGATATTTGATTCTTTGTGTTCATAAAATATATACATGGATGAATCATCTTCATCTATCTATACATATTCAATACTTTCATCTAGAACGATTTCAGATTCTTGGTCAAAACTATCAAAATTTTCTTCATCAAAAACTTCTTCCAGTATGACAACATTAGGGTTTTTCACCCTTGGTAGTCGTTGTCTACTCTTTTCTTCATTTTTTATTCTCTTTTCTGGAAGATGTTTTCTTCTCTATTTGTGAGTAGGAACTTAGGGGTTTTGATTGTTTGGGGAAATTGTTTTTCCTCTTCTAAATATTGTTAGCTCATTTTTTATTTGTCGAATTGTTCGATTCATCTGAGCTATTTACAATATTTTTTTTTGTCTCTTCAGTTGTTGTTGGATCGTTTCTTACATTTGGTATTATGCCTTGAAGGATCCTTCCATCAACTCCTTTATTTTCAACGTTTATTGTTCCCCGATTTTCAATATTCTTCAAATTCGATGCCCCTTGATTTGAGATAGAAAGAGAATCCATTTTTCTTTGAACTTTCCTGAGGATGATGTCAGGATCAACATTTGTTTCCAACATGATTTCTTCATTTCTATCACTTTATGCATAGCTCCATCTAGGCCTTTAATTTGTGTGGCTCTGATGGAAAATTTCACATTTTAGGGCATTTCATTTTGTAACATTTGAGTATGATTGAAGCATTTGATTTTTGTTCTTCCAAAATCTGATTCAATATCTTGAAAAATATTAGATTGAAATCTCTAATCCTTTCTCCCTTTTTCAAATGAATTTGGGTGAATTGTGTGAGAAAAGTATGATATGCTACTAGAGAAGCATACAAATTCAAGAAGAAAATTCTGACCATTACATCATCATGTTCTACTAAATGAATCTCACACATATTCAAAAAAAAATCCATATGTCTTTTGGGGTCCATCACTCCATCTCCTAAAAATGTTGGAAAATATCCTTGTGGAAGAGTTAGCAATTGATGTTGTTCTCCTTGAAGATTAAATGGAATATTTCTAAACCTTATTATTGAAATTGTTTTTCTATCATTTCTCTCTTCATGATTCTGGGAGTTCTCTCATCTATCACTCATTATCGAATTTATTCTTTTTTCATTGGTGGAACTTTCTCCAACTTCTGGAATTTTAAGTTATTTTCTTTTACTTATTGGTATTTGGCCCTTATATTATTCTAGCTTAAATTTCTATATTGTCTTATTTTCCTTCTTGCAATATGTATTTCTTCTTTGTGGGATAAGGTTTCCCATGATATTTGAATCTCTTCATGAGTTATGGTTGTTGTCAATGTCGAAAAATACAATTGATGAAGCATCCTCATTTGATTTCCAAGACCAACATGTAACTAGGGTTGTTTTGGATGAGGATGGGTCATCGGAATTATGGTCTGCAAAACCAACCTTTTGTTGTCCCCAATATGGTAACCAAAAATGTTGAATTCTAGATATGTTAAGGTCCAAACAACAACCTCACAAGGATATAAATATCCCCTGCATTTTTATAGAGGTGGTATTCCTCTGTAATTTATTTAAATATTTATATTGAATATCTTGGGACAATAATATGAAAAATGGGAGGATGCTAAATAGAAAACTCCAAATATTTAATACTCAAAAAAATTGAAATATTTTTTATTGAAAATATAATACATACACCAAAGAATTTTGAGAATCTTCACTCATAAAATATAATATTCGTGGAAATATTATACAAAATAAATAACAATTGCAGAAAAGATAAAATAAATCTCACATCCATCACATTATTCAATATTTTCGATCACATTCAAGGAAATAAAAAATAAAAGGCCCACATATGAGAGAAATTTAAAATATTTTTTTCATTAAAAGCATAATAGAATTAGATAGGAAAACTTTAAATATCCAATGATCAAAACTCAGAGTTTATAAGATATTATTAAAGTTTTTCTTCGAAGTAGTTCTCTAGGATTTTTCAAAAAATAATATAGTCTTTGATAGTCTTAAAAATAAATGCATTTTTCCAAAGTTGGACTAGAATTGGGATCCCATGGACCATAGAATAAAGATAGGAACATGGATGGACTTGAAATGAAGACAAAGATAAAAGATAAAAAAATCAGTTATGTTTTTCTTGGGACAAACAAAGCATGTCTGGATGACTTTATAAACAGGAAGATAAAATAAATGGGAAGAATGTGATCTATCTTACTCACTGTGATGATGCTCTCTCTCTCTCTCTCTCTCTCTCTCTCTCTCTCTCTCTCTCTCTCTCTATTTTCCTTCCAATTATGTTCTTGTATTCTTCTAGATTATAGTTTTTGGGTGTGTTGAACCACCTCTTCTTGATTTTCTTTAGTTATGTTGACTAAGGCTTGTTTTAACCAATTATCAACATAATATCTCATGGGAGAGATAATTAATTCTTGTCCAAATCTTATATCGAACAATGAATCTTCAATGTCTCAGTAGTCAATTGAAGCTTTCTCTAATGTATCTTCAATGTCCTCATTCTTGTTCACATAATTGACTAACCGATTCTTAAACTCAAATTCTGAGTATTCCATTAGACTATTGAACCTTTCCTCCGATGTTGATTGTAATATTTCCACTTTTGCCTCAAACTATTCCTTGGTCATAAATATTGAATTTAAAATGATTTTTGTATCATAAACCTCTCATATAGTTCCATCTAAGTCCATATCAATTAATTTTAAACAAAATTTACCCTTTTTTTGACACTTAGAGTATCAAGGTCGGTCATTGAATATTTGTTTTAAGCATTTTATTATTTTTATCCAACAAGCCTTTAATTGTTTAATATGAGTTGAGGAGGGTAAGTATTTTTCTTTTCTTTAGTGTTCGGTCATATTTGAAACTTTATTCATGAAAGTAGTGATTTCATATTTATAAAACCATTAATCAATTTTTGCATCAGCTTCCAGAACTGTTTCAAATTTGACATTTTTTTATCCCAAAGCAATAAAATTGTTTGTTAATTTTGATGTCTCAAGAATTAGAGACATTCTTTTATGAATATTCTTTCCAATATAATTTATGACATGTGCAAGTAAACTTGATGTCCCTTTCAATTTAGAACTAGACTTTGGTATGCCATCCAAAGTCTTCCATGGCTTCATAGAGGAGATTGAAATTGCAAATATTGGAGGTTGCATCAATGTAATTTCCAGTTCTTTAATTCTTTCTTTCAACTCGCCATTTTCATTTTCCATGTCATCAACTGATACTTTAAGTGATTCATCTGTAGCTTTGTGGATGCATGAAATTATGGAAGGTGGTACATCATTGAGATCTAACTCAAAATTGGAATTTCCTTGAGTCCTTTTATTCTTTGAATGGAGTCTTTCAAAAATTATTTTTTTAGAAATTTTATGTAATGAATCTCCTCGTTACGACAATCGTTCTAGTAACAGGGGCAATTTTTTTTTTTTCTTTAAAGTGTGTGCGCACGTGTAGAAGTAACCACATGCTTAACTGTACGACGCCACTCGACAACCAACAAGACGCAACCACGACAAGGCAAAACTGAAGGCACACAACGAGTAACTGTAACAATGTGTGATCACAGGCATAAGGTGCACAACACAAACATTAAGACATACTGGGGGTGCACAGTAAGAACATCGGGGAAGGAGTCCACGGGGTTAGGGTTACTATTTCTGCACAATAAAGTAGGGCGTTTAGTCTTATGTCCTCTCGAAAGAAGATTAGACAGGCTCCTGGCCGACTGCTTAGGCAAAAACTAGTAGCCCAACCCAAAACACGACACAAGTAAGACGAATACAACAAGACGACCCCGACACATCACAGAGACAACTAGCGATAAACGCCCCTAGACCTAAGGCGTACAACTAGCAGTTGTAATCAGGAAACAACATCAGGTTTTAAGTAAAGTACAGTCACAGAGGGAAGAATCCAATAGTAGAGTTCACCATTTCTGCACAGAAAAGTAGGGCTTTTAGTCTTATGTCTTCTCGAAAAAAGATTAGACATGCTCCTGGCCGACTGCTTAGGAAGAAACTAATAACCCTTGTCAGGTGTGTCGCAAGAGTGGAAACCCTGCCTTTAAAGGGCTCAAGACTCTTGATACGGCATGGGATTCTTTACGCAGAAAAATCACACACACAGACACATATGCTAAGGCAACAGGGAGGTGTCTATACCCCGCCCAACACAACCGACCAAGCAACCCACTGAATACTATCAAGTACAACATAAACAAGAAGGACGACTACGTCCTTTACAGAAGGCGCACGACAAGAAGGGCTCCGACAATGGTCACCCAAGTTCTACATTAATTAAATTTCAACCACTTTCCTCGTTTACTAACTCAAAGCAATTTTTGGTACTTAATCAAGATTATTAACCATCAATGTTTATTAATAACAGAAAAGTTACAACAACGTTGTCATGAGATATTAACATCCTTCATTTATATCACAAATCCGGTCCAGGATTTCCACAAGTACAACACCTCTTATATGCTGCAACTCCAAAATTTGAATGGCCTTCCAAGATAAAAAGATTCACTTAAACCTGAGGAGCTCTCAATTCGATGTCATCAATGATCATAAGGTTCAATAATAATTCTTTAACATAACACCAATTATAGGTAACATCATATTGGAATTAACAATATACATCATAATCTATAGGTGGAAAATCTACAAATAATAAATTTAAAATGACCATAATAAAAAGGGCAATAATTGGAAATGACATTCTATCAGTATTACAAATGTCAATAATTAAAGATACAATTTATTAACGATGTCAATATATAGAATTATCCCATCGTCAGGTGACATCAACTGGGAAATGACAATTTACATCAAATTAAGAATGGAAACCTATAACATAATAAAATTTAAAGGGACAATAATCCAAAGGACAATATTGAAAAGACAATATCCATATAAAAGACAAAATTTAAGGAGAACAATAATTAAAAATCTATATATGGAATTATCATCCTATTTGCATACCTAAAAAAATTGATATATGGACTATCATCCTATTGCATAATTACAATCGATATATGGAATTATCATCCTATCTGCGTAATTACAATCGATATATGGAATTATCATCCTAATTGCATAATTAAAAATCGATACAAGGAATTATCATCCTGGCAATAAATTATAACTACCTAACCTCTAATTTGTCATCATACAACCATAACTGTACTAACATTCAATGCATTGGGCTGTAGTAACAGTAAGACCAATCAATTGTCATTACTATTTAGATTCTATTAATCGGCGACAGAATATGCTAAATTAACTAAGTTACGTCCCTGCAACCCACACGAGTAATCATGACTGTAATAACCGTTTGCATGCATCAAAATATATTGGTCGTTCAGTTTATGAAGATTGGTTTCCATAATAGAAATAACCAAAATATTAGAAACAGGGACCAGAATTCATGGCACTCAGCGCAAATGCAGCAATGAGGAACGAAATGCCAACATTGACAGGAACGCTAGCATACAAAAAGAAAATGAAGTGCCATTGTTTGACATGAGCGCAAGAAGGGGAATGAAAAACGAAATGTCAGATCACTGCCAGATCAGTTAAAATGCCCAAATATATCAATGGAAAACGCCCAAGACAAACAACGGCAAAGAAAACACCCAAAATCATTTAAAAAAACACAGATCATTAACCTGTAACTCTTAGTGCAATCGCCCAATATCATTTAAAAACGCAGACCCACATAAAAACGAATTGTAATGGAAGTCAAGCTGCATTCAGACTGTAATTTGATTGTATTAACCATTAGCACGCAGACCCCAATAGTAAAACGAGATGTAAAGGGATTTTCGATTTCATTCAGAATTGCCATTAGAATTGCATTGACCACAAACACACAGACCCAATAAATAAAATGAAAGTAAGGGGATTTCCGATCGCAATCAGATTGTCATTTGAATTGCATTGACCATAAACACACAGACCCAATAAATAAAATGAATTTAAAGGAAGTCGGATTGGCATTCAGTTGCAGTTGGATTGGTATTTCCCACTAAGACGTAGACCCTAGGAGACAAAACGAACTGTAAAGGAGGCTCCGTCTGGAACAAAACTCCCACATAACAAATGCTCACTGTATATAAATGTAACGCCCAATATAACTGTTGCAACACGCCCAACAACAGTTTGCAAAAACGCCCAATACCACAGTATACAGAATGAAATAATGATGCTCACGGTATAAGGTAAAAACGCCCAAATCCCAAGAAAACTCCAATACCCCAATGTAAACGCAGGTCAATGTAAAATGGATTCGGCAGTCGTGGATGCCAACGAATCCAGAACGCCCAATGCCCAAACCCAGAAGGCAAATTCCCGATTGAAAATATGAGTGCATAAATGAAAACCAAAAAGCAGAAATGCCGAATCAATCTACAGGAACACCCAAAACTCAAAGGAAAACCCACACATTAAATTATTTTCCCAAAAACGTGTCACTACCATTATCAACAACAACGAAATACAAAAATGAAAATTCCAGAAATCCACATCCATTAACAATTTTAACCAAACAAAATATTCCAGAACGATATCGCCGTAGCATACGAAAGCGAACCACAACGGCTGAAGCCACATATTACATATGATGCATCATAATCGCCTAAAAGAATAACTAGACAATCTACTCTACCAGAATGTAAAATTCATACCGTTGCCTCTCCCTGGCTTCGGAAGACATCTCGTGCTCCACGCCGCGTCCCGCACTCTGTGCCGCTCCCGCTTGCCGACCGTAGCAACTCACCAGTACCTCCTAGACAATCACTAGGGGTACTCTGCTTCCCCCTTAGCTACCTGAGCTGCAAAGGGGCCACACAAGATCCAGAGATAAGACTAGCTTCTCAGCTCGCCTCCACGACTGAGCTACCACTCCAACACAACTGAGATAAACCCAACTCCTCACAAGCAATCTGTCAAGCCACAATCCGGCAACGTAAAATTACGCTAACCGTTCATCCCCTCTTCCTTCTTTTCCCCTTCTTTTATAGAAGTTTGAGACCCATCTACTTTCCTAAATCATTATTAATTTAATTTTTAATGACAAACCTCTAAACATTCTCTATCGTCCAAGTGTCACTCATCCCCATGGTTCTCCAAAAATTAATTTATTTTTAAAATTAAAAGACTCAATTCCCTCACTCCCCCCCAAAAATCGATCCTTAAATTACTCCTAGGGTTCCTAGATCCCCTCTCATGCTTTTAATAACTTTCCTAAAATGAAGTTGCTGATTTTTAGTAACTCCTTAAATGCTGATTCTTTTTCTCTTTTTACCCTATGTCTCCTACTTTCCCTTATTGAGTTTCCTTTATTACAAGTTTCCTCATTTCTATTTTTTTTTTTATTTCTCTCTTTTTATTATTATTTTTTTTCCCTTTTTCTTTATTACTATTTTTTTTTTTGTTAAACCCAAAATGATAATTGCGCTTATTAGTCTTTTCAATATATTTTTAAAATCCTAAATTTCTATACCCCCTCTCTTAGATAATTTTAATCTTCTTTAAAATTTAAAAATCCTTGGTTTCAATTAATTTATCCCCTTCATTAATTTACCCCCCCCTTAGTTTAAGAAGACTTTAACTAACACATAGGAGGGTTTTAGGTTACGCCCTTATGTTTAATTTTTTAGGATGTTTTCTTAGGGCTTAACAGAATTTTATCTTTGAGATGTTTTAAACTTAGGTTTAGATTGAACTAGGCGACAATTCATTAGGGGAGTCGTTTTAAGAGTTTTATCAGGCGTTAAGGTCTTAGGGTCATCTAGGTTGTCTGATCATCATCATCCATGCGACGTGCCCTTTAGGATGCACTACGTGCTCCAAGGGTGCCACTCGCCTCGTTTTCTTTTGTTGCGCGACGTGCCCTTCAAGATGCATCATGTGCTCCAAGGGTGCCACTCGCTGACTTGTTTTTCTTTGCGCGACGTTCCCTTCAGGATGCACCACGTGCTCCAAGGGTGCCACTCGCTGACTTGTTTTTCTTTGCGCGACGTGCCCTTTAGGATGCACCATGTGCTCCAAGGGTGCCAATCGCTGACTTGATGAATTGGTAGACATCTATAACCCCTGGAGTCAACACTCCGCCAGGTGAACTTGTGGGAGACTAAGGGCTCTAAGGAATAAGGCCCCCGCCTTATTGCGTGCCCCTTAGAATCATC
>JZKD02S1036740.1:595340-620122 GCA_000966675.3 Picea glauca | reverse complement strand
AGGAGGGTTTTAGGTTACGCCCTTATGTTTAATTTTGTAGGATCTTTTATTAGTGCTTAACAGAATTTTATCTTTGAGATGTTTTAAACTTAGGTTTAGATTGAACTAGGCGAAAATTCATTAGGGGAGTCGTTTTAAGAGTTTTATCAGGCGTTAAGGTCTTAGGGTCATCTAGGTTGTCTCATCATCATCATCCATGCGACGTGCCCTTTAGGATGCACTACGTGCTCCAAGGGTGCCACTCACCTTGTTTGCTTCTGCTGCACAACGTGCCCTTCAGGATGCACCACATGCTCCAAGGGTGCCACTCGCTAACTTGTTTTTCTTTACGCGACATGCCCTTCAGGATGCACCACGTGATCCAAGGGTGCTACTCGCTAACTTGTTTTTCTTTGCGTGACGTGCCCTTCAGGATGCACCACGTGCTCCAAGGGTGCCACTCGCTGACTTGACGGATTGGTAGACATCTATAACCCCTAGAGTCAACACTCTGCCAGGTGAAATTGTGGGAGACTAAGGGCTCTAAGGAATAAGGCCCCCGACTTATTGCGCGCCCCTTAGAATCATCATGAGAGACTATCGCAGTCTGCCCTCATGGCATCGTGGATCCTCTCGAACTAGGTAATCGTTAACCTACAGTTCGAGCCAAGGCGGGAGTGCTAGTAGGATGTGGCAGGGCTGTTGTCCACACCTCTCCCTCATCCTCTATGGAAATCATCTGTGGCCCCTTTACTCCATATGTGAGTCTTGGTCGGCAAGCTATCGTCAGCCTGCATCATCAACCATCATGTCAGATCATGTCAACAACATATCATAAAATCAATAGCATATCATCAAAACAAAGCAATATCACCGTAAATGAAACAACCCAAATAGCCCACTCCCTGACTCAATCCGGAGTCCAATGGATTTCCACCGATGCCTCTGCATCCTCAAGGTCTGAAACCCTGCACACTCAATGAAACTGAGTCAGCAACACCTGTCTACATCAAAGTAGTAAAAACATCCTGTCATCTAACTTAAAGCATCATAATGAAGGAATAAGTTTTATCATCATAAAATCCAGATCACTTGTAAGCAAGTGTCCTCAAAGAATAAGTTTTGTAAGTGCGCCAGAGCGGGATGTTACATTCTGTTGAACATGGCATTCTATACTGTAAAATATTCTTCTTTTGAAAATATTTTTTCCTGAGTTGCAATTTTAACTACAACTTCCCTGCTCTCTTGAATTCTTTGTCCATCATCATGAAACCCTATATTCTCAATATCAACATCTAAATCCATGTCTTAAAGAACAACCTCAGCTGCAGGTACTATTTTTTCTACCTCTTGTTGGGTACTTTGTATTTTTATTTTAACTTGAATCTTATGAGATCGCTCCAATTTCCCCTTCGCAAGGTTTTGGTTGCCTCCATTCTCAGAGTTATTGATCGAAGAATTCTTTTGTTCTGGTGCCAAACATTGAAAATTTTTCTTGGGTAGATCGTTTCTCTGTGAAACATTGGGAGAATGAGCACTTCTTTCATTAACCACTCTTCCCCTATGTTTGTGTTGGTCTGTGTTACTAACAACAAATTCAATATCCTCTGATTTCTTCTCAATAATTATTCCTGGTGGTTCTTGAATATCACCTTCTTCTTCCTCAAATAAAAAGGTATTAGCAAGTGGTATACTGAAACCAACAGATGTCATATGGTCCATGAAAAAGTGATTGGGGTCAAACCATTTGATTTCCTCTACAAATTTTAAATTGTATTGATCCATGTGTAGTAGAAATTCATCGATTTTTAAATATTCCTTAACTGAATTTCTCCAACTTTCCACAATAAAGGAATACATTGTTTCTTTCTTTTATCATGAAAGAAATGTACCTAAAATCTATATTGTCTACCCACCTCTGTAACACACATTTTATCAAGAACATTGTATGGGAGATAAAGAGGCCTTTCACGAGAACAATAGATTCTAACATTATTGTAGTGTTCCATATTTTCAATACTCCCCTTTTTGTCTAAGAAGGTTGATGCTTCCAAAGACAGTCTATATGTTTTCATCTCGAAGACAAATTTCATGAAAGAAGAAACAAATCCATTATAAACTTCATAGAAATGATAAGTAGATTTTTGTTTCCATAAGGCTTGGTACCACATTGGTATTGGGTCAATTTTATAGTCAACGCGTATTGCCACACTCAAACCCTTAAAGAAATGACAGTAAGTAATAACATATATCAAATATGAGGACATATAAAATCTCTTGTTTTTCTAGAAATTTGATAATTGAGAGGAAATTTCTCTAGATATGATCTTCGCACACTCGAATACTGCTTGTTCATGAAATGTGAAATGTAAAATATAAAGAGACAATTGAGGAATAGTGGCTATAGAATATTGACCTGTAACTCTGGTGAAAATCCATGTTATCTCTCAATAGGGGTTTTCAAAGAACCGACCTAAATAATAGATATGTCTTGAGGCATTATTGTTGGATCTTCAAGATATTCCTAGAAGATTTCTAGTCCACTGTATTTTTCCTTCAAGAAGCATCAGGCTTCATCTCCCTTGAACTTGATTGTTGGCTCAGGAATTTTTAACATTCTCTTGAAGACCGATGGTGATAAAGAAATGAGAGACTCTCTTTGGAGTTGGATCATCCTCTGATTTTGATCAAATTTATCAGCACACCAAGAAACTATCTCTTTAGAATCAAAGACTTCAGGTACGCAACCTGCTAAGGCAATGCTCGATGTCCAAATTTTATTTGCATTCCTTTTTGGAAATGGAAGTGAATAATAGTATCAATATGACCTCAACCACTAGAATCTTTGGTCCTCCTGCCTAAAAAAATCCAGAGTATCTCCACAAAATTATTCTCTTCTTCTCATTGTCATTTTGATGAAGTTGGCAAATTCTTGTACAATCACTTTGAGATGTTAATTTCAAAGTAAAACTCTTTTTGAAAATATGACTAGAAAATCTTTCTTCAAAGGAAGGATTAATGCAAATTAAATTCGATTTAATGGAGAATTTCCTCGAGAAGTTGGCTATTAATAATGACCTTTCAATATTTTAATTAGCTTTTATCCTCCATAGAATTATCATTGAATATATCTCAGGGAAAGTGACAAGATAATACATATATTATGATGAAGAATTGAGCATGCACGATAAGAAACATTAGAATGGAGGTGAACCCGCGGTAAAAATTGAAAAATGGTTAAGTATAGGATTGTGTCGGTTGAATGTTAAGAGAAGATAATTGTCAAGAGTTAAGACACATGAACCCGTGGTGAAATAAAAAATTGGCTAAGTATTGAGTTATTAAGAGAGTAAAGAAAATTTCTAGAATATGACTAAGTGTCATAAATCAGTCAGTTGAGCATGTAGTGAAAACAATCAAATAAATCGAAGAAGTGGTTCAAACCCGCCGACCCACGGTGAAATAATTTTTTTTGTTAAATGTAGTGTAATATAAGGGTCACATAACACAAAGTGCATTTTGATGATGGAAAAGTTTTGGACTTAACAAGATAATGTAATGAACCCACAAAATAATCAAAAATATTCTAAATATGCTACATTTTGGTGATAGTAGAGTGGAAAGGTGCATTTTAAGGGTGACATAAGTTACAACTAGGTTCATGAACTCAACATATCTTAAAAAAAATTCCACCCTAAGAGGGTTGTTACATATCTCAAGTATAAGAACACGATATAATAAAGAGAAAGACTTAAAACTTAACATATTTTAAGATCAACACCACCCAAACTAAACATATGTGTCAAAATCACTTTATAATTAATTAATAAAATGTTTATTCTTATATATTATTTACATATATTAAAATGAATATATATAATATGCTGATAGAAAATTGAAAATCATAATTTTAAACAATTACTTCAAACATTTACACATATTACACCTATTAAACAGTGTAAACCTTAAAATTAAAATATAAATACACACAAGTACATATTTATTTATTTCATACTCTTCATAATTTAGGTTTCTTATATGTAAAGGAGTTGTTGAGAGAGGTCCATCAAGTTCATAAGAGTGGGGCACTATTATAATTTCCATTCCAATTTGATTTAAAAAAAGTTATTTTCTTCTTTAATCAAAAAGGTTATTATAATTCAATAAAATTATAATTTTAAATTTTTGTTGATTATTATATTTTTAAATATTTAGTAAAGGAGAATTTGAATATTATATGAGATGGATTTTATTTTTTTTAAATAATATGAGTTCAACATGTTACTTATAAAAATTGAATTCTTATGAAAAGAAGAACAAGTATTCTTCTTAACCACTCAAACTAAATATAATTAACAAATCATATCATATTTGAATTACTCTATTAATACATTCTATATATTTAACTATTAAAACTTTTAAAACATATTTTATTTATTTTCTAAGCATAATATCAATATTCAATGTATATCATATGTTTGGTTTCTTATATTATTTAATAAAGGCATGATTAAACACGTTGGTCTCATACATAAAACATGAACTATGGATTTGAAGTAAATTCTATATATTTAACTATTAAAACTTTTAAAACATATTTTATTTATTTTCATAAAACATGAACTATGGATTTGAAGTAAATTCTATATATTTAACTATTAAAACTTTTAAAACATATTTTATTTATTTTTTAAACACAATATCAATATTCAATGTATATCATATGTTTGGTTTCTTATATTATTTTATATTATTTAATAAAGGCATGATTAAACACGTTGGTCTCATGCATAAAACATGAACTATGGATTTGAAGTGATTGAGGACCTACATAAATATGAAATATCATAACATGCATGTCAAAATAATTGTATGCATGTAAATGGTGGGGCCTAGTCCACTTGACTTATAAGTAAAGTTGTTAACTAGCAGGTAACATGAGTAACATGTTGTTGGGGAATTATTGCAAAGCATTTAAATGTTTCTTGTATGTTTGTTAAACACGGACAATTTTTCTACTCAAATTTGATATTAAAGCCATCTTTTTCACTTTAATGAGGCATTTAACTTTTTTTTTCACTCTACGCATTTTGTCTTCTCCCACATGTAGGGTTGCTTTTCCATTTTGATGACAATATGAATGGCGAATTGGGTTGTAAAGTATCTATTTTTATTAACCATCATGAAAACGTCCTAGAAAAATGTTGACAAGTATGACAATAAACTTTTATTATTATTATTATGACTATCAAAATATATATAAAAAATAATATTATAAAAATAATATTAAAATGGTAAATTTATTTTCTTAATTAGGTTGTAAATGTAACATTGTTAATGTTAAAGATGGTTTTAAGTTTTTTCAAAATAATATATAAATATATTTTAATCTTTGGTGGTTTATTTGGTTTTAATTATAAAAATAAGTACCATAAAGATAATTTGACAAAATATATAAATGAAAATTACATATCCATTATTTTTCATGGATTTGTGCAACTAATTATATAATTAGTTTAGTTTATCTCCATAAAATTCAAGCAACATTATGATTAATTGTAAAAATCTACACATTCTATAAATATGACAAGTATGACAAGAAGAAACAAAAAGAAACAAAAATCTACACAAGTATGACAAGAAGAAACAAAAAGAGACCTCTATTACCAACTTACATGAATGCAAGCAATTGCAGATAGAGATTTCTTACCCTGGCATGCTATTGAGATGAAATAAATAACATGTTATTTCGAAATAAACCAACATAAAACAACAGAATCAAGCCAAGAGAACCATACCTAGAAGTGGAGCTATAGTTGATGCAGAGCCCAATGACCTATATTCCTTCAATCTTCCCCCCTATTCTTCTCCTCATATTATCCATTTGAAGTTGCATCCATATTCCAACCATAATGTTGCGTGAGGTGGGATCAAACACTACATCATACCATTTGTTTCGGCTTAAATAGGAGGGATTTGCAATGAGAGATCCCATCCTATCCACCCTCCCTATCTCTACTCCTAACATGGGTGAGCCCACCTAGGTGTGCTTTCTTATGTTGTACAGGGCTTGTCCATTCTTCACCTACTAACACCTATCTAGGTAAAAGTGGAAACTACTATTATTTACATTAATTCCCTTCACTTTTCCATCTTGTATTTGAAGTGGAATGATGTGAAACATTTCACTTGGATTTTCACTCACTAAAAAATGTTCTTTTCAACTTAATGAATTTGATTCTTAAATAATAAATGATATTTTTTATTTTGATTTAAAAAAAAAAAAATCATTAATTCTTACATATGTTTATTCTTGTATATGTGTGCAAATGAAATAAAAGAAACAATTAATATACAATTTGATATAAAATAAACTAGTAACTCACATTAAATCCTCAATAAGTTAAGTAAAAATCTCTATTGAATTAGAAAATATACTGAATAAAGTTTTTAATAATCTCATAACAACAACTTCAACTTTTGAAATTTATTTAAGAAAATATTATTTCTCACCCTTAATATATAGATATGCACTACTCAATTGGACCTTAGAAAAATATTAATCCAAATCAATTTTTTCAAAACTATATATATATATATATATATAAAATTTTAGGAATATGNTATATATATATATATATATATATATATATATATAAAATTTTAGGAATATGGTTAAGTTACAAATGGAATTGTAAAATATTAAATGACTATCACAAAGTAACAACCATATTTAACCTAAGGAAAAGTTAACAAGCAAAATAAAGGTTTGATTTAACTTTTTTAAAATATACTCATTAACAAATAAAAAACAATTTTTATATGCTCTATTAAAGTAAAATAAGTAAAATGGAAAAAAATAGAAACCAAAATAATTACTTATGAAAAACTTGAAATAAAATGGACAAAAGTAAAGAAAAATAACCATTTATAAAACAAGATAAACAAAAATAAAACAAGATAAACAAAAGTAGATCACAAAATAACATAAGTAGAACACAAAATAACAACTTATGAAGTACTTAAAATAAAATGGACAAATGTAGAACACAAAATAACCCCTTGTTAAAAAAAATACAACACAAAATAACCATTTATAAAGTACTTCATTTGATTAGTCACAATTCTTCAATACCTTTCTCACCATTGAAAATCATGATGATACAAATCAAGTTTTGAAATTAGATCCATTTTGTTTGTAATGTATAAGGAACATCAATTATATTATATTAATATATAAAGTGAATATTAATTTAATCAATAAAATAATTATATTATATTAATATATAAAATGAATATTAATTTAATCAATAAAATAATTACAATTTAAAGTCAAATTAATATATTATAAATAAAAAATTAATTAAAAATTAAATTAAATTAATTCTTAAATTTTAAGAATCTAAATATTATACTAATCTAAAATTTAAAAAAAATATTATAATACAATATCATCAACTATTTTTTTTAAGAGATTATCATTCTAATACTCTAATTGAATTAACTATTTATTTTTTAATAAACTTTTATGGTATAGATTAATCAACTAAATTTAAATTAATTAATCAATATTTTAAAACTTTTAATTAGGTAATTTATTAATTTAATAAAATAATGTTATAATTAAATTAAATATTTATTATTATTATTAATATTCTATAATAATTATTGATCAACCAAAACTTAAATTAATTAATCAATATTCTTAACTAAGTAACAAACCATTTACTAATTTTTATTATCGTTGAAATATTCATAAAAATCATTACAAAATATAAACTTTCTACATAATATGTTTAACCATATTCAACAATATTGGCAATACTCGACAATATTGAATATCTAATATACTTTACAATAAGGCTTGGAACATTAAGACAATATTTTTTGAATATCTAGTATGTTGAATATCTAATATACTTTCCAATAAGGCTTGGAACATTAAGACAATATTTTTTGAATATCTGTTATGTTGAATATCTAATATACTTTCCAATAAGTCTTGGAATTTTAAGATAATATTTTTTTTGGAATATTAAGATAATATTTGTTTTTTAACATTAAAATAATATTTTTTTAATATCTAATATACTTTCTAATACGGTTTTATTGAACATAAAATGCATTTTACATGTCTAATTTTTCTTATCAATACTTTATATCTTACATTATTGATATTTTTTTCTTTTTAATTTTTATCTTACATTATTGATATTTTTTTCTTTTTAATTTTTTTCTTCAATGTAAATTTCTTAATAAGAGATTTTTAAATTAATTATAAGTTTTCATTATTTATATTTTTTTTCTCTTTAATTTTTTTTCTTAATTAATTGTTTTCTTCAATGTAATCTTCTCAATAAGAGCTTAATAAGAAGTTTTTAAATTAATTATAAATTTTGCAATTTCATATTTAAAGTAAATTTTAAAAATCAAAAACAATATATTGATTAATTTTTTAACATATTCTTAGAATTAAGTTTGGTGGAGAAATTATTCAATATTTTTTAACGAGGCATTTCAATCCACTAACTGGGATGATTATGAAGAGATTGTTAAGCTCAATTATTCATGGCCTGAGATCATCACCAAGAAGTTATTAAGATCAAATATTCATGACCTCTAATTCATAGAGGTCATGAATAATTAAGCTTAACAACCTCCTTATGATGATCCCACCTATTGGATCAAAACATCAAATTAAAAAGATATTGAATGCAATTCCTCCACTAAACTTAATACTCTATTGTGTAAGATGAATAGTTTATTAATCTTAAAGTATTAAACTTAATAGTGATACATCTCTAACTTGGTAGAAACATATAGAAACATAAACCTAAGTTTTTATAACTATGTCTAATAAAATAAATACACATATTAAATACATGTCTAATATAAACATACTAAGAAGCAATAAAAAATAAATAAAAACTAGTGATATTTGATAGATACATGAAATTATAATCATTTAACATATACTTTTTCTTTATTTATAAAGTGGTTGAAGAAAATAAACAACATAGATAAAGATCCATGTGTTAACAAAGATCAAAGATCCATGTGTTAACAAAGATGTGAACAAACATATAAACACACAGACCTAAGTTTTTATAGCCATTTCTAATAGAATAAATACACATATTAAAAACATATCTAATATGAACATACTAAGAACCAATAGAGAATAAATAAAAAACATAGTAATATTTGATAAATACATGGACTTATAATTATTGAGCATATACTCTCTTACATCTATTAAAATATAAAAAATCCTATAAAATTAAAACTTAATTATAATATTATTAATTATAAACTATTTAATACTAGATCTTTTAAAAAATTGCTATGCACATTATAAAATAAAATTGATGATTCACATGTTCACCAAATATCATATAAAATAAATACATTTTCACCAAATATCATATAAAATAAATACATGTTCATGCACATTATAAAATAAAATTGATGGTTCGCATGTTCACCAAATATCATATAAAATAAATACATGTTCACCAAATATCATATAAAATAAATACATGTTCATGATATATGAGTTTGTTTGGAACTGAAAAATATATATTTTCAAACATAAATTTTTTACTATACGAAAAAATAAAATAAAATTGAATAATAATATTTTTTAATTCCATCGTTACAAGTAAAAATACAAGATTGACATTACATATCCAGTACTCAATTTTAAACTCACTAGTCAATGCATAAAGTAACACACGCTCCAATGCACACATTAAATTGCACTTCCTTTTACTTCATGTTCATACCAATAGGATGTTAAATGGATATGTGAATGTGCAAATTTATGGGATAGTATTATAATAAGATAATTCTACTATAGAGAGGCAAGGTAAATATTGAGGATGTTAAATGGATATATGTGAATATGCAAATTTATGTGAAAGTATTATAATAAGATAATAATAATACTATAGAGAAGAAGGTTAAATACTAAGGAGAGCTAGTAAAGTCTATATGCGAGCTCTCTTTAAATTGTAACGTGTATTTCTATGAACATGAGATGAGAGATTAAAATATTCTTTAATTATATGTAGAGAGGAAAGTTACTTGAAAATGAGTATTTAATAACACTAAGAGTGTTTCTCATAAGAGGAATGAGCACGATCCTTGACCTAACACGGCTTGTTACATAGGTGAATTTTCTTAGTAAAGTCAAAATAATGGAGAGAGACTTATAATTCCATGTAATTGCATATAACCTCGCATGTCACTTGATGATGAAAACATCTCAAAGAGCAGTAGGACATTAGGAAAACACAACAAAAAATGTAGTGGTGGAGAAGGACATTAGGAAAGAATAACGAGATTAGAATTGCAAACTAATTGTAATGAGATTCACCATTTTATAAGCAATTTATTCTATAACCAATTTATTGATAAGAAAATCCAATTTATTGATCACAACATTAATAAATCTACAAAGGAAGATAACTTAAAAATTGAAATCCAATTTATTGATCACAACAACATTAAAAGGGAAGATAACCTAAAAATTGATCACAACAACATTAAAAGGGAAGATAACCTCAAAATTGATCACAACAACATTAAAAGGGAAGATAACCTCAAAATTGATATAATTCTCTTTGGAATAAATTTAAGAAATTTAAGAAATTTTATTCTATGATATGAAACAACAAAATTGAAATCAAAATGTTTCTTCAAAATTAAGAACTTACGAGCAAAGAAAATTTATAAGAGTTTGAAAAAATACATTTTATTTATTAAATAAAATTCTTACTAGCAATGCACTTTTGATGAAGACTAAATCTTCTACTTGATGAAGATAGAATTACCAACACGTTTCGATCCTCGAACCTATGGATTCTCAGGCCCACACATTAGTTAAATACAATTATAGGAAACAATTAAACATAATAAAAAAAAACTACCCCAAAGAGTTAAACTCCATAAGATAACCCAATGTTTCACCGGATTGAGTTCCCATTGCATACATATAGAAAAAACCCGATAATCAACAAACTACTGAACAAGGCGTAACTCGATAATATTGGGATTTAACTTAACCAGTAGTCAGTTATGTGCTTGCAAAATCAACATATTTCAAATTACATATATCTCGAATGAATCCATTCATTCATTTATGTGGGGTCTTAGTTTGTTACGAGTGATAATCTATGAATATTATTTAGTGATAATTTAAGCATCAAGTATCCTCACACAAAGATTAAACACATAAATAACACACAATTTCCATTACATCAACCTGTGAAAAACCTGTTGCACTTCTATTCCATTCCTCTTGACCCCATCTTACAATATTTTTTCCACATCTAATCTACGCTCTCTAAATTACATTTAAACATAAATACAATCACGTGGATCATCTCATATCCACAATATTCTCCTCCCGATCTATAACTAATCCCTAGGATCTCTAACAATCTACTTGAAATAAACAATTTCATGCCAACTACACAACAAACCCTATGACCTAGATGTGTATTTACATAAACCACAAGGCAATGGTGTTCTCCTACAACTCCACGTCCATGTCTCACCTTCTAGAAGGTTTAAGAATTTTGTCTCATGCATTAGACTCCTAGGGTTAAAACATTTCATGATCTCCTGATCATGTACCTTCATTATTGTACCATCTTCATTCTCATCTTTCTTTTTCCTCGTGCATCATTCTATTACACTAAGCTTATCCTCATGATCAACAGTGAGATGAAACCAATCCTTTATCATGTAGCAAGCCTCTAGCCCCGATACCCAATATCCCGTCAAGCTTTCACCTGAGCTTGACCTTTTGGTATTACTAGTTTTCTCCTCTACAACCTTTTGAGAACTCCTTGCTCTTCTTTTTTTTCTACATCTACCCACTCTTCACGTAGAAAATATTTTCCTTCTCTGATACCACTTGATGAAGACCAAATATTTTACCTGATGAAGATTGAATTACCAATGATTTTTTATCCTAGGACCCATGGATTCTCACGCACACGCATTACTTAAATACGATTATAGGAATCTATTAAACATAAAAAAATAAAAAAATAAACTACCATTGAGAGTTAAACTCCATAAGACAACCCAATGGCTCACTAGATCGATTTCCCACTGTGTACATATAAAAAAAACCCAATAATCAACAAATCACTGACCATGATGTAACCTGATAGTCTTGGGATTCAACTTAACCAATATCCAATTATGTGCTTGCACCGTCAACGGATTTAAAATTACAGAGATATGGAATAAATCCATTTGTTCATCTACGCGAGGTCTTAATTTTTTACAAATGATAATCGATAAATATTATTCAATGATCATTTAAGTTTCAAGTATCCTCATGCAGAGATTAAACACATAAATAACACATAATTTCCATTACAACAACCTATGAAAAAACTATTGCACTTCTATTCCATTCCTCTCAGTATGATCTTACAATATTTTGGCCACCCCTAATCTATGCTCTCTGACTTACATTTAAATAGAAATACAATCACGTGGATCATCTTAGATCCACAATATTCTCCTCACAATCTATAACTAATCCCTAGGATCTCTAACGATCTACTTGAAATAAACAATTTCATGCCAACTACATATCGAATCCTATGATCTAGATGGATGTTTACATAAATCATGAGGAAATCGTGTTCTCTTATAGCTCCACATCCACGTCTCTCCTTCTGGAAGGTTTGAGAATTTCAACTTTGACTTGGGATGGTTTTTCTCCTCCATCAACTTTTGTAAATAAATAATGCAAGAATTAAACCACACTATCAATTCCCTACCATAATAATCATTATAGAAACTACATTAATTCTAGGATGACTCACTAAGTATGGTTTGTTATGCACTAAACACCCAAATATATTAGAATGAGAGAGAAGTAACTCCACACCTTGAGAATGAGAGAGCATAATGAATGTTAATCTTCATAAGAGGTGTTATACAATTATTTTCCACCTAGTCCTTTGATGGGCATCATCTAGGGGTTAACAGTCTGAAACACTGAATCATACCTCTTTTCCCCTAAGTTTAATTTACCTTTTTTACTGGTCATTGGTTTCCAATTTGCAGCCTATGACCATAAAGTGTTGGTCGCTCCTTTTCCTATTGCAAGGAGCGACATGTCGCTCCCTACAAGAATGCAAGGCCTGACCGGGTCTATTACTCCCTTTTTAGGATTGGTTTTGTGAGATGCGATATTCTTCATGGTTCGACCTTGAGAATATTTTCATCTTGGGCATGCAGATATTATACAAATTACCCTTTGATATTATCTCTACTATCCTATAAATAATGGAGGTTTCTCATGGGAAAATGGGGGAGAAAGCAGGGAGAAAACTTATTCTGGTAGTTTGATTACAAAGATTGGGCAAGGAACTTGGGAAAGGACTGCATCAAATTCTTTGTAAGGTGTAATCCATTTGTTTTTATCAATATAATATGTACAAGATGTTTCCCTCTACTTGGATGTGGATGTAATTTCTATGTATCCTTGTGGAGAAATTAATGTTTTCATGTGTTATGATAAATTATTAGATCTATCATTAATTTATATGTGATTAGTTTGATCTTGTGAAAGGTTTTTGTGTCTCTATGTGTGTATATATAAGTTGGTAAGAGTGAAGGGGATCTTCATGGAAGCTAGTAGCTAAGGACCGTGCATGGAAAACCATCAGATCACCAGGTAAGTCTTCCATTCCATCAACTTGTAGATCATTTTCATGTATGAATTAGATCTAGGAAAATATATCGTTTGCATCTCTATTATGTCTTAGGTCTAGGAAGAGCCTAAGGGAGTTATCTCCCACAGGGTTCATTTACCCTACAATAGACTGATGACTCCATTAAGGAAGTCATTGTTATTTAGTCAGTTTCTTCCTCGATTTATTTGATCTATTTTTCCAATATACTTGCTTGTTTTAAGCCCTGATTTTTGTTTTCAATTTGTCAATAAGTCTTTTCTGAGGCTATTTGTAAGTTTTTAGTCTCAGATATGATAGATATTCCTAGGATATATTAGCTTTTGTATTTGAACAATCACATTTGCGGGTTATCCATGCCCATAGAGTGACCAAAACCTTTGTCACTAGCTGCTCCATTGTAGGGACCGACCACCTCCTTTTGGTTGCTAGTTGATGCATTGTAGGGGGAGACCAACCTGAGAATTACACTATAAGGAGTGACTAGTACCTTGTGTTCACCCTCTAGCCCTCTGCAAGGGGTGACTAGAGCTTTGTGGTTTCCCTTTGGTCATTAACATGGAGTGATCATGCTCTAAAAGCCAATTTTTGAAGGGACATCCTTCAAATAAGGCCCATATCTGTGTATGTCCTTTCTTCTACCCCTCCATATTTCTCTCAGATCTGTCCCAAAAATTATTGCTGCAACATTTTTTGAAAGTCATTTTGAAATTTTGACATGTGCCATTTCGTTCATTTGATTAAAAGCATTTTTTCGTTTTATGGGTACAATTTAGGTTATCTAATCTCATTCCCTTGGGATTTTAGTGATGATGGTAGTTTTGTGAGAGTCCACTTATTTTTAAAAATATTTTGGGTGTTCCTTTAGATTTTCTTCCATTTCTTAAACAAAGCCAACTCTCTCAATTTTCATCTCATATTAGAGTGCAATCCTTTTCCAAGTTATTTGAAAAATGGTTTTTTACCTTTGAAAGCTTGGGTTGTGCGTTAAAGGCATTCTTGTGCTTGAATTTTTCCTTGGGTGATTTTTCATAGTTTGAGTGTTTTAGTATATATTTCAAAAGGGCTTGTATTTATTTAGGATTTCGAAAACATTTATTTGCTAGATTGGCATCATTCTTCTTTCCATTTAAAGAGGCAAATTGAAAATTTGCATGATATTGAGTGCTTGTTTATATTAAGAAGAAAATAACTCTTCTCCTTCTTGTAGACAAAATCCATCGAAAATAAATGATTGCTTTTCATTATTTTTGCATTCTATTGGAGTCGAGTCTCACACATCATTAGTTTCATCTCCGTGGACCTTTCTAAGTAAAAATGACCATTAAAATCAACCAAAGCGTTAATAAAATTAACTAGACATATATGTTTATTGTAATACCCCAATTTTGATTCCCCATATCCTAATAGTTAAGAACATGTGTTTCCTCATAAGAGGTCACAAGTTCAAATCCAGAGGGGGGTAGGGTATGTATACCTCTGTAGACTTTACTAGTCAAAATCATTGGGTAGAGGAGGTCTCATACACTAGTTTGGTGTCTGGCTTGGCCATGACCTTAAAAATAGATTATTGTTATTGTTATTATTTAGTTATTTTATGAAAGGATGGAGTTTCCAAACAATTAAAAGAGGCTAGAGTTCCTAGGGAATGTAATGTTTTGATCATTATTATTAATAAAATACATTGTTGGCTGCCAGGCGAACAAGGAAAAGAGTTATAAGGGGCTATGATTCCATGAGAGAGGAGGATTAAATGGATAAGTCTTTTTATTATATTTTGTTTACCCATAATTACTTTAATGGAGAGAAGTGGTTACATGAGCTTCTTGGTGAAGGCCACGTGGTTCTTGATTTCCATGTAAATATAAACCCATCTTGTGGGTTGTTTGAGGGTTATTATCCATTCACATTTTCACTCTTTCATTCATTGTTTCTCATTCATTCATTCTTGTTCTTGGATTGGGACATGGGGGTGAGTTGTTGAGGAAGATCCATTTGTTTGATGGTTGTAGTAACGACTAGGGTATATGAGCCATGATTGTGTTCCTACATGCTTGATATGCATTGACATGTACTAAAGTTTATTCATATATGTGAGTCATGAGATTCCCAGCATGGAGATTCTTGAGCAAATGCACTCCAACCCTAGAAGGAGGTGGACAACCTAAGGGATTGCATGGCATAGAATGGGGTCCATTCTCTTGGGTTGTGCAAGATGGATAGAAGAGGGTTGGTGTAATTTGGATTGTTGTGTGTTGAGAAACCTATGAGAGCTTGAGTGCTTACTAGTTGGGAAGCTGAGTGACACCCTAGAACCATCCTTGTGGATTCATAGCCTTGGATCGGGGGTGACATGCTATTGAGACTTGGAATAATAATGTCTATGGTTGGGTTGAACATCCTTGTTCTGCAGCCAATTGGTGAATGTTTTCGAATAAGATAAGTGGTCTTTGTCATGTGTTTCTTTTCTTATATATTTATTTCCATTGTGTATCAATTATTATCTCTGATATTCATATTTTATAATATACATGGTATCATATTTCTAAATCATTTTTGAGGTGGGTTTTTGGAGTAGCGTACATGGCTTGTGGGTGGCTGGGTACGTTGTAGATTGGTATTAGAGCTTCTGGTTCAAGCATCAGACTAGTATGGGCCAAAATGAGTGTGAATTAGGAAAACTTGTTGTCACAGATTTGGGTCTGTGTGATTTTGGAAAAAAAAAACCGGACAGATTAGAGAGAAATCTCCCCAAATTCATGGGAAAATTAGATTTTTAAATAATTCAAAATTATCTCAGAAGTTAATGGATTTGATTTGCAGAGTTGCAAAGATGAATTTGAGTTGGAAGGTTGAAAAATTCATATTTTAATGGCTATTGTAGAATGGTGAATATTTCAAAGAATCGACGACCAAGATCGTGTTCGACCTTGAGATTAATGACCCAGATTTGTTCTTGAAAAATTTTAAAATCCTAATGTTTTTAAATTTTGACAAAGTTACCATATCGATGAATGAGATTCATTTTGGTGTTTTGGAAAAGGAGGAAGATCGACAATCTGTAGTCATTTTTGGCCATTTGGGGAAGTTAGAGGAAATCAATGGTCGAGATCAATTTGAGTGGGAGATCAACGACCCATATTCACCTGGGTTTTGGCTGAAAATTACTAAGTGTTGAAATTTGTCAATGAAAACCTATGATTGTCGATGGTTGATGGTTGGGGATTAGCAAGTTTTAGTAAGTGTTGAATTTTTCTAGGAGAAATCTTTGATCGCTGACGGTCGATGGTTTTGGATCGATAAGTTTTGGCAAAGTGTTGAAGTTCTCTAGGAGAAACCTTCAATCGTCGATGGTCGATGATTGGGGATCAACAAGTTTTGGTGAAGTGTTGAATTTCACCAGGAGAAATATCCAATCACCGACGGATGATGGTTGGAGATCGAAAAGTTTTGGCAAAGTGTTGAAGTTATCTAGGAGAAATCTTCGATTGCCAATGACCAATGGTCTAAGATTGACAAGTTTTGGTGAAGTGTTGAAGATTTCTAGGAGAAATCTCTGCTCATCGATGGTTTATGGATCAATATTGATAGATTTAATTTGAAGTTTAGATTGTTCCAAGAGAAAATGTCGATGTCCAATGGAGAAAAGAAGGTGATGACATGCCATTCCACTTCATCATCCACATGTCATTCCATTTCATCCAAGTTGATGAATTGAGTTGACATATCATGCTAGGTCATCCTCCATGTCTCATGCCATGTCAGCATATTTTCTTCGTTAGTAAAGGATCGATGGTCGATGGCCAATGATTGGGCATTGGAAAGATTCGTGGGTGACTTTTAGATTGCGGAGAAAAATGATCGATGGTCGATGGTTGATGATCGGGCATCGCAGAGATTAGTGGGAAGGTTTGGTTCACACAGGAAATCATTTGTCCTCAATTTTCTATCACTGGTAGAGAGAATATGAATGGTCCAAAATGCTTCCAATTGAGATCGACGGTGTAGATCACAATTAGGAAAAATTATTCCACAGTTTCAAGAAAACAAAAAACTAAGTATGGAGCCATTTTCTTATTTTTTACCATAACTGGAGCATATTAAGTCTCTGTGAGATGAATCTTATGGGTTTTTTCCGAAGAGAGGAGATCTACAAAAGTGTTAGACATGGCCCCCGTCTAATTCGTCTTGGATTTGTCAGAAAATGTAAAATAGTGGTTTTTAAATATTTGGGTCCAAATCATTGTCAGGGATCCAGATTAAGATGAAACTCTTATAGAGAGTACCAAAAAGTAGACATGTAAATAACCCATGAAATAATTGAATAAATACTAAGGGAATTGGAATGGGGATACTAAAATATGCCAAAATCCACTATTTCAAGATTTTTGAGATTTTCAGAGGGGGAAAAGTGATGCTAGCTCACAAAATTGGAAAACAAATTTACTCAATATTTTATATACTAATTGAGACAAACAACTTTGGTATAGTGAAATGTTTCTATAAGTACACAAATTGTGAGATAACCTGTTTTGCTAAAATTTCTAAGTCTAGAAAAAGGGCGAAAAGGGACAAAGTTGCAGATTCTAGATTGTTGTAGTTTTTTTTATTGGTGCATCATCTTGAAAATCATAGAGTTGTTATGAATTCCTTGTCAATATTTTTAACTATGTATCATATAAATGTTTCTCTAGTTCCTGATATATTTTCATCTGCAGTTGACAAAATTTGGCACTTCAATAAAATTGTACCAATGGAGAAAATGCATAAAAATGGTGAAAGTGACTTTTTCAGGACCCATAACATTCGGATCAGAGATCAAAATGAGACATGAGTATAGCTGTTGAAAATATTATTCGGAGGAGAATAACATTTAATTTTAATATTTTGGAGAATGATGATATATTTATTCATGAATTGAGCAGAAAAAGGACATGTAGCATTGTTTGACAAAAATTTTATACTATGCATAATTCTAACAAAATGGTTGCTTGCATATTTTGTAGAATTAAGAAGTATCACCATATAATTTCAAGATAAGATTTCATATTCAAGAAATGGAGGAAGGAAAGGGAGCCTTAAGTCATGATAAAGAAGCCAAATGTCAAAATATCATTATTGATAATGCATAGACATAATCAAATGGGCACATGAGCATAGGAGAACCATCAACCTTAATAGAGACTGTGAGAACCATGAAAATAGAAGTGCATAGTTACAAAGAAGAAAATGAGAGGTTGTTGAGAGAACAAAATAAGATAAATTCTCAAGTGATGCAAAGCCTAAATCAATTACATAGTCAATGAAGGAATGGATCAGACTCAAACTAGGAGGAAGAAGGTAGATATCATGAAAGAAGAAATAACTTTAGAAGAAATAGTCACTCAAGAAGTGCTAGCAGAACTCATAGACATCATTCATCACCTTACTCAAAAAAGGAAATTTTATGCATATGAAGACTCCATCAGCAGTCATAAGTGCCTCCTATTAGACACCAAAGAAGAAGACATTAATTGGAAAATTTACAAGGATATTTAAGGAAGATTAAGCCATCATCCTTTGATGGTGAAAGAGAAAGGGAAGATGATGCTAAATCCTGGTTGCTTGGAATCAAGAAGTATTTTCAATTGCACAACTACTCATCCAACCTAGAAGCCAAAATTTCCACATACCATTTGCATGGAAAGGTTGTTATGTGATGGGATCAACTAAAGCAGATTGAGCACATTAATGAGAGTAGGATCATTTGGAAGCATTTTAAGCAATATTTTCAGAAGGAGTATATTTCATAAAACTTCTATGAAAAAATATGCAAGACTTATTTGAACTAAGGCTAGGAAGCATGACCATGTCAGAATATGAAAAGAATTTCTTAGGATTGTTGAAGTATGTGGGGTTTATAAAAGATGAGAAGGTGAAAATATAGAGGTTTTTAAGTGTATTTCCATCATTTTATAAGGAAACAGTTCAATATGATGATCATACGACTTTGACAGAGTCCATTAGGAAGGATAAGTACCTATATGAGTAAGGAAAGGGAAAACAATCCATGTTGAAATATTGGAAGGATAAGAAGAAGGAGAAATATGATCAGAGGAGGAAGGGATTCAAACCTCCTTTCAACATAAACAACCCTAATAAAAATCAGCAAGATCAGTCTGCTAAAGATAAATCCAAGAAAGAATATTTGTAACATCTCGCTCTGGCACACTGAGCGAACTTATTCTTTGAGGACACTTGCTCGCAAGTGATCCGGATTATTATGATATTAAAACATTTGACTTTGAATATGATGCATCATGGGTAGATGACATGTTGTTTTACCACATTGACATAGACAGGTGCTATTGACTCCGTTTTACTGAGTGTGCAGGGTTTTGTGCCTTGAGGATGTAGAGGCATCGATGGAACCCCTTGGAATCCAGATCGAGTCAGGGAGTGTGCTATTGGGGTTTGATTGATCTACTGTGATATTAATACATTTTGATTAGATGATATGATGTGGACATGTTCTGATATGATTCGCTGATGATGCAGGCTGATGATAGCTTGTTGGCCAGGCTCACATATGGACTAAAGGGGTCACACACGACTACTAGAGAGGTTGAGGGAGAGGTGTGGATAGCAGCCCTGCCATAGCCTACTATCACTCTCGCCATGGCTCAAACTGTAGGTTAACAATTACCTAGTTTGAGAGGAGCCACGATCCCATAAGGGTAGACTGCGACAGTCGCTCACAATGATTCTAAGGGGTGCACAATAAGGTGGGGGACTTATTCCTTAGAATCCCTTAGTCTCCCACAAGTTCACCTAGCGGAGTGTTGACTCTAGGGGTTATTGATGTCTACCAATCAGTTAAGAGGCTAGTGGCACCCTTGGATCATGTGGTGCGTCCTGAAGGGCATGTCGCGCAAAAGAAACAAAAGAGGCAAGTGGCACCCTTGGAGCACGTGGTGCATCCTAAAGGGCACGTTGTGCAAAAGAAACAAAAGAGGCGAGTGGCACCCTTGGAGCACGTAGTGCATGCTGAAGGGCATGTCGCATTGATGATGATAAAGGAACGAACCTAGATGGCCCTAAGACAAATATCTCATTAAGAAATTTTAAAACAACTTCCCTAATTAAAATGTTGCCCAATTCAAAATCTAAGTCCTAAGTTTAAAACTTTGCCAAGGGTAAAATTTTGCCTACCTTTATAAAAGAAAATAAAATAATATATATATATATATATATATATATATATAATAAAATTTAAAACCACTTAAGTAATAATTGTGGGTGTTCATAAAATTTTTGGTAACATGAAGAGATTAAGAATTAAATAAAATGTGTGGATGTAAAATGTAAAGAGGCAAATAGTTACTTTAACTGATGATAGTTTAAAAAAAAATACTAAATTAATAATAAAAGGGAAGGGAGGTTAACTTGCACAATTGTCATTTTTGGCTCTAATAAAAAGGGGAAAGAAGGAAATATAAAAATTAGGAAACTAGGGAGTGAGGCAACATAAAAAGGGAAAGAGGGTAACTTATGGTAAAAAGTAGGAGTTCAACTTAGTAAAGAATCTGCATTTAAGAACCTTCTAAATTGAACTAAAATAGCAAATTCATAATAGGGAAAGCCTTTAAAACATGTAAGGGAATCTAGGGACACCTAGGAGTAATTTTAGGAGTAACTCTAGGTGGGTGAGGGAAATAAGACAATTAATAAATTAAAGAAAATAATTATTGGAGGAAAGTGGGGGATGGATGACACTTGTACGAAGGAGAATTTTTAGAAGATTCTTATTAAAACTTTAATTAAATGAGATTTAGGGATTGAATGGAAGTTCAAAAACTCTATAAAAGAGAGGGAGGAGAAGGAAGAAAGGGGGGTGGCCTGTTAGCATAACATTACGCTGTCGGATTAGTGACTTGACTGATTTACTTGTGGGAGTTGGGATTTCCTAGCTCGGAGAGGAGTGGTAGTTCGGCCTTGCGAGGCGAGTTGGGAGCTAGACGTACCATCTGGATAGTGTGTGGCCCCTTTGTGGCTTGGGGGGCTAAGGGGGAAGCAAAGTACCCTTAGTGTTGGTTGGGAGGTACCAGTGTAGTCTCGACGGTCAACGAGCAGGAGAAACACAGAGCGCACAGACGTCATTCGAGGCGGGCGATAAGGCAATGGTACACTCGTTTATTTGTAGAGTAGAATGCATTAGGAACTTATGCTTGGATCTGTATGTTGATTGTAATGGATGAATTCTATCGTGAGCTTTTTCCCATTCATTTATTTGCCTAAAATGTTTGTGGCTGGCGTTCTGGTTGGGTTTTACTGTTCCTTAGTTTGGATCTTTATGCTTTTGCATTACTCTTCACGTTGTATTTTACTAGATGTAGTATATTCACATTTAAATTATTGTTGTATAGTTTTACAGTCATTGACAATCACTAATATAGTTATAATGCATGGTTGTATATACATGGATGTGTTGTAATGGTAAATTGGTGCGGTAATAAATATATACATTTTACCTCTGTTATTTACTTACCTAATGAAAAAAAAAAAATTGAACTCTCTCTGTAATAGATGTTATGTCGAATTCGTCTGTAATAGATAAATACCTATTACTTCTGTTATTTAACTAAACAAGGAAAAATTTCGAATTCATTTCGTTATGGGTGTAATGACAATTGTGAAATTTATTAATAATCTGCGATTGCATTTCCTGGGAGTTGCATTCTAGTGTAATGACATCTGTCAATTTATGAATAGCCTGCGATTGCATTTTTTGGTAGTTGCATTCTGGTTGTAAGGGTTTTAGTTTGAAAGTCATAACATGTTGGGTTATTGAGTATTGAGTATTAAAGATTTAAAAATACCATAAATTTAGACCAGGTAGGTAAACAAGTTGACGATACTGTAGTTGTTTGCACCTTCAAATAAATTATATATTTCTAATTCTACAAGCCTTATAAAATCTCTGAACTAGATGCATGAAGTTCCATGCTTACCTCCATGTTAGGGCATGTCGACATGATAACAAGAGCGAGGGCTTGCTTGCTTGGTTTCCTTAGGTATACCTTTGCTTTGGGGATACGATCCCATGATTTATACCAGTATAACCCTTAGTTCTAGCTGGGTTTATATCGATCATGCCAAAGGCAAGACTACCCGATTGGGCAGGTCCTGGGCTGGACGGATGTCTGACTCTATTATTTACACATAAATAAAAATGAACCCAAACAAAAGATTAAATCTTAAAATAACATAACATTACTTTTCAGTTTTTTTTTGTTGTTTTCTGGAGGGTAATATTTCCTCATTTGTGTTTTCCCAATGGAGTTCTCAACCTCCTTCTGAATTTTTTTCTGAGAAACGTGTTTTCCGGTGCGCTTTTAGGGCTCTCGGCTTCTCATCTCTCAAGTCTCCCTTGATGAGTTTTAGAGATGAGCCTTGCTTTGAATCCATTCCCTATTTACCCTCACGCACATCTTAACAGTCGCACACTGTATTACCTTAGACTAGGAATTCGTGGGATGGTAGTCTGGTAGTGTTCTAAATTTCGTTTACTAATGCAGAAAAGGAAGTGAGGTCAGCATCTGCCTCAAAAAGGATTTTAGTCAATGTTTCCTTGTAAATTCTAATTCGTTGCAGTATGAATTTATGATTTTCCTTACATTCCAGTGGTGGTTGTTCTCTGACAGTTAATAGGAAGGATAAAAAATAGAATTTTTACTCGATTGCCTAAATTACTTAGTAAATGCTTAAATTCCGCCATGCTTTATTACAACGAGCTGTTTAAATTTAGTACTGCGCTAATTCTGTATCACTTTAAATCAACGGTCAATTGATTTAGTAACGCTTGATTTTGTGATGCTTAGTGATAAGGAAACTGTCTTTTATATTTAGCCATGCCTCATAATTTGTTTTGCATGGCCGACACTAATCATCCATTGCATTAATTCTGGTAAGTTTATAAAATTGATCTATCATAGTGTAGAGCTTTATTATTCAGAGTCGTTGAAGGGTATGAATAATGTAGAACCTTCATTAGATATCCTTATATGGTCATGAATGGTTTTATATTTTTATGATAAATATGTTTAAGGTCATGTATGGGTTAAGATTTTATGATTATTATGTTTAAAGTAACGAGGTGCCTTTTTAATTAATAATAATAATAATACCAAGGTCATGAATGATTTTATGTTTTTATGATTAATATGTTTAAAGTCATATATGGTTTAAGATTTTTATTATTATTAATTTTTAAAGTAATGAGAGGCCTTTTTAATTAATAATAATAATAATACCAAAAATTGTTACCTTTATTATGTGAGGGATGAGGAATTTAGTGTAAGGATTGACAAGAGGTGAATAATCTATTTCTTGATGTATTGTGATATATATCTAACTATATGATTATTAGATCATGATTTTAAAAATAGAATACTTATAAATTAATTTAAGGTAAATTGATAAAGATGGAACTATGAGGACATTTATAATTTAAAATTGTGTAAATGAACTGGTTTTAAGGCTAAATTAGATTATACCTTGATGTCATTATGCACTTTAGACATGCGAAGTTGGGCTTGTAATGGAGGTTGGAATAGACTATGTTAAATACCTTACATTCTATATTATTTGTCATTGTCTTGTAATTTCATTAAAAATACACCTCCCATGCAACACTGTAATAGTAGTGAGTAATTTAATGAGTTAATAATGATGCACTATCGTAAAATGCCTTAATGTAGATAACTCTTTTGTTTACGATCTTGATGGTTATGTTATTGTCATTAGCTTAGAAGGCTTGGTCTGCTTGTGTCAGGCGCGGTGTAGACACCTCCATGTTCCTCAAAACAGTCGCCAGCCCTGAGACCTTAAATGGTTAAAATCGATGGGAACTTGGGCTTTAGCATTGCTTATGTGTCTTAGAGGTCCTAACCATTGTAGGGTAGGATGGGCGAGTAGTCAGTCTTATTCATTTGTCGTTTGATTGTCGTTTGTTGCATGCGACATGTTAGTCGTCGCATTGCTACGCTGAGTATAATGTATTTATTACCCTTGTACCCACACACACAAAATATATATATA
>JZKD02S1036740.1:572352-595290 GCA_000966675.3 Picea glauca | reverse complement strand
TATATATATATATATATATATATATATATATATATATATATATATATATATATATATATATATATATATATATATATATATATATATATATATATATATATATATATATTGCACTCGTTTGAGAGTTATGATGTCATGATGAATGGGAGGTGATGTTACATATGGTATTAGAGCGAGGTTCAACCTGTGACTTGGAATCACTACGGCTTTCATTGAAATGATTTGATTATACTGTTGCTAATCGAGTTGATTGTGTGCATGCAGGTAATCATGGTTAGAGGACGCCGTGGAGGTAGACGACGGGGTGCTAGGGGAGGAGGCACGACGCCTCCAGTAGCATCCACACCTGAGGGGTCTAACCCCCAGGGAGATGAGCAGGTTCTCAGACAGGAGCAAATAGCAGTTGACGATGTAGTCAAAATGATGAGATCCTTTCAGTGCATGTCTGAGGCACTGATCAACCGTTTGGACAGAGATGAAGCCAGGGTGCCAACACCCACTGAGGTTCCACTGCGTGCTCCTGTCGGTGCTAGTAGCATTCACCGTGAACTCGAGAAGGTCAAATTTTATGAGTTCTTCGGTGCCTCAGACGGCGCAGCCACCGAGGCATGGTTGGAGAACATGGAGATGTGTTTCTCACTTCACGATTATACCTCAAACATGAAGGTCTACATGGCAGTCTTTCAACTAAAGGGGAGTGCTCTTCTATGGTGGAAGACACTCCTACCATAGCTAAACATGGTCGTCAAAGACGTGTCATGGGAACTGTTCGAGGAACAGTTCCAAGAGAGGTACCTTTCAGAGGAATTCATTGAGCGTCATCTCAATTAGTTCAATGCCCTATGACAGGGAGGTCGTACGGTGCCCGAGTACGAGGCCCATTTTATGGATCTACTATGGTACGCTCCGCACATTAACACTAAAAAACTTAAGGTCGATAGGTTCTTGTTCAACCTTAAAGACAACCTGTGTGCAAAGGTTAGGATTTTGATGCCTCAAACCTTGCATGATGCCATCCAGAAGGCCCTCATAACAGAGGAGGAGCTTATCAGTGGGGGTCAGACCAGGACTCCAGCGAGACCAGTAGGGTAGGTTTCATCTAGAACACAACAACACCAGATACCAGCGAGACATATGTCGGGATATTGTGGCTTCCAGAGGGGATTCACTTTCACTACACCCCGACGACCGACACCTCAGTAGCGGGCACCTTACCGGGGACCACAACATCAACAACAATGTCACCCACAGTAGCAGTAGTTTAGGCCTATTCAGTAGAACAAACCAGGGTTCCAAGATGGTGGGCCTTCATCTTCTACTTTGGGTACCAAGACTACTTGGGCAAAGAAGGGGTGTTGGATGTGTGGGGAGCCAAACTACCATCACGACTGTCTTGTGGAGAGGACCAGAGCATCTGGATCAGCAGGACCCACTACCATGGGAGATATGGGCAAGGCCCATTGGATTCATGCAGTGGTGAATAACCGCCAGGCAGATCATCAGTCGACTTTGCTCGAAATGACAGGTATCGTCGCTGACCAGACCCTTAGTATTTTGATAGATCTCGGTGCTACCGAGAGTTTCATTTCTAGTGCAGCGCTAAAACGGATTAAGGTAAAGGCAGTCGAATAAGATGAGTTTAGCTTCGTAGATATGGCCTCGGGAGACAAACAAAAGGTCGTGGGAAAGGTTACAGGCTATGCCCTTAACCTGGGAGAGTTTGTCACCAGGGCCAACTTGTACGTCACGATCTTAGGATCTTATGATGTCGTGATTGGTATGGATTGTTTGGAATTGCATGAGGCGATACTCAACTGTAAGACAAAATGGTTGAGCTTGGTCGATGATGAGGGATAGAGATGTGTGATTGTAGGCCGGAACCAGGGAGTTTCCCTAAGGTTCATCTCTTCCTTATAGCTACAGAAGAGTATGTGCAAGGGGTGCAAGATTTATGCGATCCTTGCGTTAAACAAGAAGGGAGTAGCGGAAGGTCTAGAACACCTTCCAGTGGTGAGAGAGTTTGCAGACGTGTTTTCAGAGGAGTTAATTGGGATGCCACCGGAGAGAGAATTGGAGTTTACCATAGACCTAAAATTGGGGACTGAACCGATAGAAAGAATGCCTTATCGGATGTCGACTCTAGAGTTACAAGAGTTGAAAATGCAACTGAAGGAGTTGTTGGACCTGAGACTGATACGTCCTAGTGTGTCACCTTGGGGTGCACCTGTTATTTTCATATGGAAGAAGGATGAATCATGGAGTCTTTGCATTGACTATCATCAAATGAACAAGGCTACGATTAAGAATCAATATCCATTGCCGAGAATTGATGATCTATTTGATCAAATGAAGGGTGCGACGGTGTTCTCCAAGATCGATTTGTGATCAGGGTATCACCAATTGCATATCAAGGAGGATGACGTCCCTAAGACCGCCTTTAAGATGAGGTTTGGACATTACGAGTTTACTGTTTTATCATTCGGACTGACCAACGCCCTAGGGTATTTATGAGTTTGATGAACGGGGTGTTTCGCGAGTACTTGGACAAGTTCATCCAAGTGTTCATTGACGATATTTTGATTTAATCTTGTATGACGGAGGAGCATGACGAGCACTTGCGCTTGGTACTACAGTGTCTGCGAGAGCACAAATTGTATTGGAAATTGTCCAAATGCTCTTTTTATCAATCGAGGATTCACTACTTAGGGAATGTCATCTCCGACGAAGGCATTTCTGTGGATCCAACCAAGGTCGAGGATATTATGGAATGTCCTGCGCCGACGAATGTCATGGAAGTGTGTAGCTTTATGGGTTTAGCAGGATACTATCGACGGTTTGTCGAGGGATTTTTGAAGATAGAAAATACGATCACGGAATTGCAGAAGAAAAACAAGAAGTTTGTTTGGACTGAGAATGTGCAGAAGCATTTTGGAGGCTTAAGGAGTTGTGGACAACAACGCCGATACTAAAGGTCCCTGACATGGATGCGGACTTCTTGGTATGCACAGATGCATCCAAGGAAGGTTTATGTGGAGTCTTGATGCAAGATGGACGAGTGATTGCTTACATTTCGAGGAAACTGAGAAGGCATGAGGAGAACTATGCGACACATGATTTGGAGTTATTAGCCATCGTATATGCCTTGAAGGTTTGGAGACACTACCTTATTGGATGAAAATTTGAACTAAAGACTGATCATTATGGACTACAACACATTTTTACACAAAGTGACCTTAACGCGCGACAACGACGTTGGTCATAATTTTTTAGTGAGTACGACTTTGAGATTACTTACATAAAGGGAATAGTGAACCGAGTGGTGGATGCTTTGAGTTGGAGGCCATGCATCTTTTTGGTGTTGCCTCTTCAGATGAATCTACGTGAAAAGATTCTAACTTTACAGCATGATGACGACTGGTACAAAGAGGTCGAGGGTTTTATCGGACAAAACAAAATGATGGTACCACGACTTGAGGGATTTTCATTTGATAGTGATGGTTTATTGAGGTTTAAAGGTCGGATTTACGTACTGGAAAATGAAGAGTTGAGGGTGTTAATCCTGAGTGAGGCTCATAGAGCAGTTTACATGTCTCACCCAGGAGTCACGAAGATGAGGGCAGACCTTAAGCCCTTATTATTCTAGAAGGGAATGAAGGCATACATAGTCAACTATGTGTCCAGATGTCTAGAATGTCAGCAGGTAAAAGCTAAACATAGACACCTAGCAGTATTACTACAACCACATGCTATTTCAGAATCAAAATGGGAGGTTATTTCGATGGATTTTATTGTTGGTTTTCCACTGGCAGCAAGGAGACATGACTCGATTTTCATAGTAGTAGACACTCGAATGAAGAGTGCTCACTTTATTCCTATGCGTATGACGTATTAGGCACCTGACATTGCTAGAGTTTTCATAAATGAGATTTTGAGGCTACATGGTGTGCCTAAGAGGATTATATCCGACCGAGGATCGGTGTTTACTGGACGATTTTGGATGAGTTTCCAAGAGGCCTTGGGAACCCAACTTAACTTTAGTACTGCGTATTACCTGGAGATTAACGGACAGACAAAACGAATGAACCAAACCCTAGAGTACATGTTGCGCATGTACGTGATGGACCAACAAAAGCGTTGGGAAGAATTATTTCCACTAGTGGAGTTCGCTTACAACAACAGTTACCAGAGCACCATTAAGATGGTGCCTTTCAAGTTTCTTTACGGGTGACCGTGTCAGACGCCTTTGAGTTGGGATCGGCTTGAGGATAGGGTCCTAGTGGGACCAGAAGTTATCCAAGAAATGGAAGAATAAATGCAAACCATAAGACAAATGATTAAAGAAGCGCAGGATTAACAGAAGAGTTATGCTGATGTGCACCATGTTGATCGTAGTTACGAGGTCGGCGATCGAGTCTTCTTGCGGGTTAAACCACATAAGAGTTCAATCAAGTTTGGAAAGGGAGCTAAAATCTCTCCTAGGTTCATGGGACCTTTCGATATTGTGGAGAGAAAGGGGCCCATGGCCTATTGACTAGCCTTGCCCAATTCCTTGAGGTGTATGCACGATGTTTTTCATGTATCTGTTTTGAGACATTATATTAGTGATCCTACACATGTTATTGACATGAGTTCCTTGTAGGTATCAGATGAGGGAGCGCTCACGGTTGAGCTAGTCTTCATCTTGGATAATCACGTTCGAAAACTATGACGTCGAATGATGGATTAGGTCAAGGTCCAGTGGGACAATTATAGTCCACACTCAGCGACCTAGGAGGGCTCATATGATATGCGCCAACAATTTCCATTTTTGTTTGATAGATAGACATATGATACTACGATACACTTATTTTGGCATTTATACTAAGAAACTTCGGGATGAAGTTTAGACCAAGAGGGGGTGTATGTAACATCCCTCTCTGGTGCACTGAGCGAACTTATTCTTTGAGGACACTTGCTCGCAAGTGATCTGAATTATTATGATATTAAAACATTTGACTTTGAATATGATGCGTCATGGGTAGATGACATGTTGTTTTACTACATTGACATAGATAGGTGCTATTGACTCGGTTTTACTGAGTGTGTAGGGTTTTGGACCTTGAGGATGCAAAGGCATCGATGGAACCCCTTGGACTCTGGATCGAGTTAGGGAGTGTGCTATTGGGGTTTGATTGATTTATTGTGATATTAATACATTTTGATTAGATGATATGATGTGGACATGTTCTGATATGATTTGTTGATGATGCAGGCTGATGATAGCTTGCGAACTAGACTCACATATGGAGTAAAGGGGTCACACACGACTACCAGAGATGTTGAGGGAGAGGTGTGGACAGCAGCCCCGCCACAACCTACTAGCACTCCCACTGTGGCTCGAACTGTAGGTTAACGATTACCTAGTTAGCCCTAAGACAAATATCTCATTAAGAAATTTTAAAACAACTTCCCTAATTAAAATGTCTCTCAGTTCAGAATCTAAGCCCTAAGTTTAAAACTTTGCTATGGGTAAAATTTTTCCTACATTTATAAAAGAAAAAAAATAAAAAATATATATATATAATAAAATAATAAAATTTAAAACAACTTAATTAATAATTGTGGGTGTTCATAAAAATTTTGGTAACATGGAGAGATTAAGAATTAAATAAAATGTGTGGATGTAAAACGTAAAGAGGCAAATAATTACTTTAACTTATGATAGTTAAAAAAAAATACTAAATTAATAATAAAAGGGAAGGGAGGTTAACTTGCACAGTTGTCATTTTTGGCTCTAATAAAAAGGGGAAAAAAGGAAATATAAAAATTAGGAAACTAGGGAGTGAGGCAACATAAAAAGGGAAAGAGGGGAACTTATGGTAAAAAGTGGGAGTTCAACTTAGTAAAGAGTCTGCATTTAAGAACCTTCTAAATTGAACTAAAATAGCAACTTCATAATAGGGAAAGCCTTTAAAACCTGTAAGGGAATCTAGGGACACCTAGGAGTAATTTTAGGAGTAACTCTAGGTGGGTGAGGGAAATAAGACAATTAATAAATTAAAGAAAATAATTATTGGAGGAAAGTGGGGGATGGATGACACTTGTACGAAGGAGAATTTTTAGAAGATTCTAATTAAAACTTAAATTAAATGAGATTTAGGGAATGAATGGAAGTTCAAAAACTCTAATAAAGAGAGGGAGGAGAAGGAAGAAAGGGGGATGGCCTGTTATCATAATGTTATGCTGCCGGATTAGTGACTTGACTAATTTACTTGTGGGAGTTGGGATTTCCCAGCTCGGAGAGGAGTGGTAGCTAGGCCTTGCGAGGCGAGATGGGAGCTAGAAGTAACATCTAGATAGTGTGTGGCCTCTTTGCGTCTCGGGGGGATAAGGGGGAAGCAGAGTAACCCTAGCATTGGCTGGGAGGTACCGGTGTAGTCTCGACGGTTGGCAAGCAGGAGCGGCACGGAGCGCGCAGACGTCATTCGAGGCGAGTGATAAGGCAATGGTAAACTCGTTTATTTGTATAGTAGAATGCATTAGGAACTTATGCTTGGATCTGTATGTTAATTGTAATGGATGAATTATGTCGTGAGATTTTGCTCATTCGTTTATTTTCCTAAAATTTTTGTGGTCGACATTCTGGTTGGGTTTTACTCTTCCTTGGTTTGGATCTTTATGCTTCTATGTTACTCTTCATGTTGTATTTTCCTAGATGTGGTATATTCTCATTTAAATTATTGTTGTATAGTTTTACAGTCATTGACAATCACCGATATAGTTATAATGCATGGTTGTATATACATGGATGCATTGTAATGGTAAATTCGTGCGGTAATAAATATATACATTTTACCTCTGTTATTTACTTACCTAATGAAAAAAAAAAATGAATTATGTTTGTAATAGATGTTATGGTGAATTCGTCTGTAACAGATAAATACCTATTACCTTTGTTATTTAACTAGACAAGAAAAAATTTCGAATTCATTCCGTGATGGGTGTAATGACATTTGTGAAATTTATTAATAATCTGCGATTGCATTTCCTGGCAGTTGCATTATGGTGTAATGACATATGTCAATTTATGAATAGTCTGCGATTGTATTTCCTGGTAGTTTCATTTTGGTTGTAAGGGTTTTAGTTCGACAGTCATAACACGTTGGGTTATTGAGTATTGAGTATTAAAGATTTAAAAATACCATAAATTTAGACCAGGCAGGTAAACAAGTTGATGATACTGTAGTTGTTTGCACCTTCAAATAAATTGTATATTTCTAAGTCTACAAGCCTTATAAAATATCTGAACTAGATGCATGAATTTCCATGCTTATCTCCATGTTAGGGCATGTCGACATGAGATCAAGAGAGAGGGCTTGCTCGCTTAGTTTCCTTAGGTATATCTTTTCCATGGGGATATGATCCCACGATTTATACCAGTATAGCCCTTAGTTCTATTTGGGTTTATATCGATCGTGCCAAAGGAAAGAATACCCAATTAGGCAAGTCCTGGGCTGGATGGATGTCTGACTCTATTATTTACACACAAAAAAAATGAACTCGAACCAAAGATTAAATCTTAAAATAACATAACATTACTTTTCAGTTTTTTGGTTGTTTTCTGGAGGGTAATATTTCCTCATCTATGTTTTCCCAATGAATTTCTCAACCTCCTTTTGAATTTTTCTTCTGAGAAACGTTTTTTCCTCTGCGCTTTTAGGGCTGTCGGATTTTGATCGCTCGGGTCTCCCTTGATGAGTTTTAGAGATGATCCTTGCTTCGAATCCACACCCTATTTACCCTCATCCATAGCTTAACTGTTGCGCATCATATTACCTCAGACTAGGAATTCATGGGATGGTACTCAGGTAGTGTTCTAAATTTCATTTACTAATGCAGAAAAGTAAGGGAGGTCAGCATCCACCTCAAAAAGGATTTCACTGAATGTTTCCTTGTAAATTCTAATTTGTTGCAGTATGAATTTATGATTTTCCTTACATTCCAGCGGTGGTTGTTCTCTAATAGTTTAAAGGATAAAAAATAGAATTTTTACTTGATTGCCTAAATTACTCAGTAAATGCTTAAATTTCGCCATGCTTTATTACAACGAATTATTTAAATTTAGTACTGTGCTAACTCTGTATCGCTTGAAATTAGTGATCAGTTGATTTAGTAACGCTTGATTTTGTGATTCTTAATGGATAAGGAAACTGTCTTTTATATTTATCCATGCCTTGTAATTTGTTTTGCATGGCTAACACTAATCATCCATTGCATTAATTCTGGTAAGTTTATAAAATTTATCTATCATAGTGTAGAGTTTTATTATTCAGAGTGGTTGAAGGGTATGAATATTGTAGAACCTTCATTAGATATCCTTCTATGGTCATGAATGGTTTTATATTTTTATGATAAATATGTTTAACATCATGTATGGGTTAAGATTTTATGATTATTATGTTTAAAGTAATGAGGTGCCTTTTTAATTAATAATAATAATAATACCAAGGTCATGAATGATTTTATGTTTTTATGATTAATATGTTTAAATTCATGTATGGTTTAATATTTTTATGATTATTAATTTTTAAAGTAATGAGAGGCCTTTTTAATTAATAATAATAATAATACCAAATATTATTACCTTTATCATTTGAGGGATGAGGAATTTAGTGTAAGGATTGTCAAGAGGTGAATAATCTATTTCTTGATGTATTGTTATATATATCTAACTACATGATTATTAGATCATGATTTTAAAAATAGAATACTTATAAATTAATTTAAGGCAAATTGCTAGAGATGGAACTATGAGGACATTTATAATTTAAAATTGCACAAATGAACTAGTTTTAAGGTTAAATTAGATTATACCTTGATGTCATTATGCACTTTAGACATGTGAAGTCAGGCTCATAATGGAGGTCCGAATAGACTGTGTTAAATACCTTACATGCTATATTATCTGTCATTGTTTTGTAATTTGATTAAAAATACACCTCCCATGCAACACTGTAATAGTAGTGAGTAATTTAATGAGTTAATAATGATGCACTATCGTAAAATGCCTTAATGTATATAACCTTGTTGTTTGCGATCTTGATGGTTATGTTATTGTCATTAGCTTAGAAGGCTTGGTCTACAGTTGTCGAGCGGGGTGTAGACACCTCTATGTTCCTCAGAACAGTCGCCAACCCTGAGACCTTAAATGGTTAAAATTGATGGGAACCTGGGCTTGAGTGTTGCTTATGTGTCTTGGAGGTCCTAACCATTGCAGGGTAGGACGGGCAGGTAGTCAGTCTTATTCATTTGTCATTTGATTGTCGTTTGTTGCATGCGACATGTTCGTCGTCGTGTTACTACACCTTGTATAATGTATTTATTACCCTTGTACCCACGCACACACACAATATATATATATATATATATATATATATATATATATATATATATATATATATATATATATATATTTCACTCGTTTGAGAGTTATGATGTCATGACGAATGTGAGGTGATGTTACAATATTCCTTGGGGAAAAGGGGAATACCACCAATCCAATGTTGGAGGTGCAAATAAAATCACCTATACAAGGATTTCCCTCACAAAGGGGATAAAGTGAAGATCATGCACAACATCCAAGAGGCTACAATAGTAGAAGACATGGGAATAATATATGCAGCCTTAGAAGCTCGACAAGTAGAGTATGAATCCAATATGATCAACGTAGAAGGTAAGATCATTAATCAACTTGTTGCTATTTTAATTGTTTTAGGAGAAATTCATTGTTACATTGACCCTAACACAGTGGATAGCTTACATTTGGAGAAAGTAATCTTGAGAAATCAAGTTTAGTTCAACTAGCCACTGTAACCAAAAGAAAGATCAATGAGGATGTCATATGTTGTCTAATAAATCTGAATGGAGTAAGTACTAATGTTGATATGGATATCATACCATTAGGATCTTATGATATCCTAATTGGAATGGATTGGTTGGAGCAACACCATGTTTTCCTAGATTTTCATAACAAGACATTTACATGTCTTGATGAAGAAGGAAAACATAGCATTATGAAAGGAATTCCAAGACCCATTTCTATAAGGGATATTTCATCCTTACAGCTGAAGAGTTTTTTCAGGAAAGGATGTCAATTGTATGCAACTCATGTGGAAGAGACATGTTAGCGATAAATTTTGTCTTGGGAACAAAGTACCCAGGTCTCCAGGTAGCACAGAAAGCGCCTGAGCGCAGCACAGGAGAATCCCTTTTCCAGTTGTGAGTCAAGCGAGTGGGTGAAGTGTTGGTTGTCCATTGCCGAGATTCACCTGCAAAGCGAATCAATGGTCATCGGGTTTTTGGGGCTGTCAAGTTGCCCGGGATTTAGCACAAAGGGTAGCACCCATAGTTCAAGAAAAATCTGGGTCGTTCGATCCAATTGGGACAGGTGGTGGCCATTCAGTGTATCGGGGATCGGTGTTTTGGGAGACAAGGAGCCTCCTATTCTTTACAGCTGAAATTGCCAAAATGCCAAAAGCACCTTTGGAGCCGAGCCCACGGTCCTAGCACTAGGACACATCAAGCGAGCCTTTAAATAGGGGGAGCCCCATTTATAATGGAGAATACTACCTGGGCTGTTCATCTAAAGGACGTGCGGTGCACATCTGTGTCACGTCGGCATTCGGGAGTTTGAGGGGTAAGCGCACCTCGTCATTTCACCTCTCGAAACCTCGAATCTTGAAACGCTGAAAGCGCCTAGGATTAGGCCCATGCTTTTGGTGCCTGGTCACAGAGGAGTAGGCCTAAAGGAGGGGTGCTAATGTTTATCATTTGGCAAGACGGGTCTCAAAAGCACCGAGAGCGATCATAGTTGTTTATCCTCGAGGAACACGTGGTTTGCGATTAAGTTCTTCGCCTTTTTTCCCGTCGTGATTTCAAAGCATAAGGAATGGCTCTCTCATATTCCCGAAGCATGAAGCATTGAAGACCTCTCGGACCCGGGCCCGTAATATTTCCAAATCAGTTCAGAACCATCATATCAGTGGGGGGACGCGTGGCGACCGTTAGGACCTCCCAACATTTCGCCCATCACGATTTCAAAGAAAGAAGACTCGCTCTTTCCTATCCACGAACCCCAAAATGCCGAAAGCACTCTGAAAAATAGGCGTAAGGTCACGGCCCGTGGTCACTCAATAAAGAAGTAAGTGTTGTACAAAAGGGAGGCCCAAAAGCACTGAATTGAGTTTCAGGAAGGGGGAATTATGTTCTTGAGATGCCAGCTCGACATAATCTAGATCCCGATACCTGCTGGGAATGACTGAAGAAGAAAGAAGGTGGGTGAAACCTCCCTTCACTCATTAATTGCAAAGAATGGGTGTACCGGCTGAAAGCCTGCTCGAGAAGGTCTTTTGTACTGGTTATTTTCATGGAAGCCACGCTGAGTCCTCAACTCATCTGGCAAGTCTACACACACTAATTCAACATTTAAAGGCTCAGCTACCCCCTGAGGTGATCCATGCAGAATTAAGGTGGCGTATGACAGGAGAGTGTAGGCCAGATTTGATTGAAGAGACTCCTCACCCTGAAATTCCAGTAGGCCTCTATTGGGAAAAATGTTTGGGAGTATATATACTTAATTTTGATATTTTTCAATCTATCGATGGTAGAGAAAATCTCCTGATTGTAATGTTTTAACATACACTCTAGTTCTCTGGTTATGCATCTGTGTGTAATATTTCTTGTTTAATGAAAGACAGTTTCCTTATTCCATATGGTTTTCATATCATGCTGAGGGAGTTCATGATTGACTGATTCACATGAATTATTGCAGTTGTGTTATGATAAAGGATTTATTGTGGCACTATTGTATTCTCTAGTTTTCTGCATTTGAATGTAAGAAGATCTCATGTTTAAATGCATTCTCCTATAGTCTGCTAGAAACCTGAGGTTGATAACAGACCTTTGCATCTCTCTGATACAAGTCCTCCCCCTACTCACCCTTACTACAACTCATTGTCTGGAGTATGTATAAGACCTCACTTGCCCATGCATGCCTGGCCTAGTTTTGGATTCGGAACAATACCGCCCGAGTTTACTTCCATTCGATCACCCCTTTCATACACAAATCATGACATAAACTGATGGGCATCGGGCTCTAATCCTGCTGAAATCCAGGAGTGACTTCCATCGCCAACATTTCTGGCACCGTTGCGTGGGATCAAAATTGAAAATCTTCCCTAGGATTGAATGACATTGAGCTTCTGATTCTGAAGGTGCATCAGGCATCATAGCCCTTGAAGATTGCTATTGTGCACCTAGAGACTCCATTGTGACAACTCCACTGTGGTGAACCTGCCATGTCAATTCTGGCTTTCATAGGCAGACACACGCGGTCCCATCCACAGCTGCATCTAGCTACACTAGAAACTGATCTGGAGGTGGTTCTCAGGAAAGGGAAGGCCTCTTAAGGATAATTTATCACCGCTGAACCAGGTAATCCGCCATCTCCTTCTGTAGGAACTCCATTTTCTCCTCCTTAGTTTCCTAGCAGACCGCTTTCTGAAGTTTCCCGTTTCCTGAATTTCGGGAGTGTTCTTGTTGAGGCTTCCCCCCTGGTCTAGGATTAGAGGGAGAAATCCTTATCACTCCCATTTCTCCTGAAGTTGTACCTTGGCGTAGACCCAGGACCACGAAATATTTCCCCACTCCTAGCTTTACTGCTCCTCCTCTTGTTACTGTAGCCGCTTTTGCGCGAAGGGAGACATCAACTGACTTAAGCTCACTAGCCTTTTCCCTAAATCCCCTATTGTTTCCCACTCCCCTTAGAAGCTCATCCCCGGTATCTCCTTTTCAAGCTCCTTCTCCTCCAAGTTCTCCTCCACCTAATATTCCCATGGCAGGATAAAACCCCCCCATGACCAGAATTGAGGTTATAATAGCCACTAGGTATGCTCCTCTTGTCTTACCTGAGCCTCTCAATGACCTTCCAGCAGATGGATACCTTAAGTAGATTACCAAGTTTACAGGTGAGGGGGACATAACTGCAGAAGAACACCTAGAAGCCTTTTACACTTTCACGGATGATAATGTTATCATGCACACAAACGTATGGATGAGAATTTTTGTCCATAGTCTCAAAGGAGAGGCTAGAAAATGGTTTAAGGCCCTGCCCCCTGGATATATTGATGGGATTGAAGCCTTGGATAATTCCTTTTTGAGACAGTGGGGAGATAAAAAAGACTTCATGTATTACATGACAGAGTTTGGGTCTTTGAAGAGAAAGGAAGGAGAGTCTGTCTCCAACTTCTCCAAGAGATTTAATAAAATGTACAACAAAATCCCTGCTGAGATAAAACCCTCCGAAGCTTCTGCAAAGATCACTTATGCTAGCGCCTTTGATCCCGATTTCTGTCTCCTATTGAGGGAAAGAAGAGTCACTACTCTGGCCCATATGAAAGATGCATCCGTGGAGGTAGAATCTAATATATTGGTTGTTGACTGACTCAGTAACACCGCTGGTAGAAACATATCCAAGCAGAGACCTAGATCTTCCTCATCCAACTCCTCTCTCCTGCCCCTTCAAACAGATGAGACAGCTAGAATACTAAAGTCACTTTCTGCCAGAATGGAAAGGTGGGAGTTAGAAGGGAAGCCCATGTACATAAATTCTCAAAATGCTGATGGTAGAGGTTTCAGGAGACCTGATAACAATGGACCACGAGCCTTCCCAAGGGAACAAAGGGAAAAATACAGAGAAGATTAAAGGATTCAAAACCCTCTCCAAAATAACCTAGTTGCTCATGAGGGAGGGGAGGAGATAGACGAGTTTGACCCCAAAATTCATTTTGTTGAAGAAGCTCCTCCTTTTCCCCATTTGACTCAATCTGCATATGAAAAATCCACGATGAACATCCAAATTTATGAATTAGGAAAGGGAGAAAGGGCCAATCACACCTCTAATAGATACAATCTTAGGTCAAGAAAGAAAGAAGGATACTTTGACAGCCAAGCCCAACCCCTCATAGAAGATAGGCCTACTAAATCTGCAGCAGCCACTACTAAAGAAAATAAAACTCGGAGTACTTCACCAACAGCCAAGGAACCTGTCACTGAGGTAAGGGAAGCTCCTAAGCCTATCCCCTCCTTCAATTTTGAGCATGAGATTCAGAAGATTAAAATTCTTGTACCCCTATCAGAACTCGTTAAAAACGAAGATTTCAAAAGGTCCCTCTCCAAGTTGCTACAATTCGAGTCCCCCCAACCTCCCTCTGACTCAGTGAGCCTTCAAGATGAAAAGCTAGCAGTTGTCCTAGGGCCCATGGTAGAAGATAGAGATGATTCATCCCCTCCCTTCTACACATCCCTGAATATACATGATAAAGTGCTGCATAACTGCCTCATGGATTTAGGAGCTTCCCATAACCTTATGCCCAAGGTAGTAATGGAAGAATTGGGACTAGAGGTGAAAAAAACTTATCATGATTTGTACTCTTTCGACTCGAGAAGAGTGCAGTGTCTAGGAGTCATCAAAGACCTGACAATTTCTTTGTTTCAGCTACCCATGAAGAGTGTGGTCATGGATATTGTGGTAGTTGACGTTCCCCCCAAATTTGGCATGCTTTTATCTAGATCTTGGATTAAAAATATTGGGGGAACATTACAAATGGATCTCATGTATGCCACCATTCCAGTCTTCGGAGGGGAAAAAAGGAGGTTATATAGAGAAGCCTAGTTAGCCTATATCGTCAGTGATGAGGCAAACCCGACTAATCACCCCATATTTTCACTTGACACCGATTTAGGATCTAGTTTGTTGCAGATCAATGAAACTCCTGAGGTCCCTTTATAGATCAGAAAGCAACCCAATCTTAATCAGGAGATACCTCCAACCACCTCTGTTTGGAAGATGTTTTTTGACAGAGCTTCTTCTAGCAAAGGCGCTGGCACTGGGGTGGTTCTCGTAGCACCTTGTCAAGAGGCCATGTCCCTGTCATACAAGCTGGAATTCGAAACCACCAACAATGTGGCAGAGTATGAAGCTCTTGTTCTAGGTATGAGGTCCGCAAAGGAAATGGGAATTAAAGAAATAGCAATATTTGGAGATGTTGAGCTGATCATCCAGCAAGTCATAAATGCTTATCGTGCTAATAATCCTCAGCTTAGGAATTACAGAAATGAGGTATGGGACCTGATTGACAATTTCTTCTTGGTCTTTAACATTTCTTTCAATCCGAGGGGGGAGAATACTTCAGCCGACTCTTTAGCTGTCTCAGCTAGTTTTCTCAAGGTTCCTCTGTCGCCTATGGTCAAATATGATGTTGAAATAAGATATAGGCCCTCTGTACCGGATAACATCAAGCATTGGAAGGTATTTGAAGATGACCTGGAAATCAACAAATTTCTCCAATCTGTTGATGAATTTTCTGTGTTACACATTGATCAGGATCTTGACCCAGAAGGTTCCGCTAACTCTGAGGTGTTTTTAAATAAAATTGCCAATCACCAGATTATTCAGCTGCCTAGAAATCACATTCCGAGGGGACTAGTCCCTTTAGAAAGGTTGTTCGATGGGAATGATGTAGCCGTAAAGGGTAAGGTTTCAAATGAAGATGTTGATACAACCAAATGCAACATTTGGCACACAGGAGGAACCTAGGTTTGTCAAAATATCAAGTAGTTTGACCAGAGAATAGAGGGATGAATATACTGAGTTGCTGAAAGAGTTTGCTGATGTGTTTGCATGGACATATGAAGACCTCAAGACTTATGACACATATTTCATTGAGCACAAGATCCCACTGAAAGAAGAGGCTAAACCGTTCAGGTAGAAGCTGAGATAGATAAATCCCATGTTGTTGCCTATCATGGAGAAAGAAGTAAAAAAGTTGCTAGAGGCCCAGATAATCATCCCCTTGAGATATTCAGAATGGGTGGCCAATTTGGTCCCAGTAAGGAAGAAAAGTGGATAAATCAGACTCTGTGTTGATTTCAGGAACCTGAACAGGAGCTCAATGAAAGACAATTATCCCCTACCCAACATGGAACACATATTGCAAAGGGTAACGGGTGCATCTAGGATATCCATGATTGACGGTTTTTCTGGTTATAATCAGATATCATTCATGCCTGAGGATAGAAAAAAAATGGGCTTCACCACTCCTTGGGGCACATTCATGTATGCCAAAATTCCTTTTGGATTGATGAATGCAAGAGCAACATTTCAACGAGCCATGGACATAGCCTTCATCGGAGAGAAGGACTAGTTTGTGGTAATCTATCTAGATGAAATCACAGTCTTCTCTAGGTCAGACAAGGAGCATCGCTGCCACTTGAGGAAAGTTTTCTTGAAGTGCTGAAGGTTTGGTCTCTCCCGGAATCCCAAGAAATCATTGTTTTCTATGATGGAGAGCAAGCTGCTAGGTCATATAGTATCAATAGAGGGAGTGAGGATTGATTCTAGTAGGGTAGAGGCAATTCAAACCCTGTCACTTCCTAGATCCAAGAAGGAAGTTCAGGCCTTTTTGGGGAAGATTAATTTTTTGAGAAGTGTCGTCTCAAATTTTGCTGAGTTGGTGAAACACATCACAACCATGCTCAGGAAGGTCAATGAAGTGAAATGGACCACTGAACCCAGGGAATCTTTTGTCCAAATAAAAAGGGCACTAACTAAAGCACCTGTGCTGATTAGTCCTAATTATTCCAAGCCCTTCCTAGTTTTCTCATTTGCTTCCTTTGATACGATAGCAACAGTGTTATTGTAGAAAAATGAGGAAGGAAAGGAGCAACGCATTGCTTTTTTCAGTAGGGCATTAAGGGACACAGAGATCAGATATGAAATCATGGATAAGCAGGCTTATGCCTTAGTGAAAGCTCTCAAAGATTTCAGAGTCTATGTCTTGCACTCAAAGGTAACCGCATATGTTCCTTCGGCTTCTGTGAAGGAAATCCTAGTGTAGCCCGATATAGATGGGAGAAGAGGTAGATGGATAGCTAGTATCCTAGAATTTGACTTGGAAATAAAGCCCACCAAGTTGGTTAAGGGGCAAGGTTTAGCCAAGCTACTGGATGAATCCAATTATGAAGCCTTGGGAGTTAGTTTCATCAATATCTGCTCAGGAATTCAACAAGCTGAGTTGCCTAGTCAATGCTCTCAGGAAGGCGTATTGCTGGCAGAGTGTGCCTGGTATCGGGACATTATGTACTTTCTGCAGGAGTTGAAGCCCCCGAATGGAATGTGAAAAAGTAAGGCAAGATATTTAAAGCTCAAGGAAGTCAGATATTGCCTCATTGGGCAAGTCTTATACTGGAGAGACCCCCTAGGAGTGTTGCTGAGATGTCTGAACCCACCAAAAGCCCAGAAAGTTATGTTTGATTTCCACTGAGGCCTTTATGGGGGGAACCATTTTTGGAAGACCACAGCTCACAAAATCCTTAGGGTTGGGTATTACTATCCCACTTTATTCGTTGATGTCAGCAGAGAAATTAGGGCCTACATCAAATTCCAAAAGTTCTTAGGGAAACAACAACTAGGGCCACTACCACTAAAACCTAGGATAGCTTCAACACCTTTTCATAGCAAACATAGCACCCAGACAGGATAGGGGAAAACATAGCAAGTTTGACACCCTCTATATCGACCCCTTCAAAGTCTCTGAGGTCTTCTCAAACAACACGTACTAGTTGCATGATCTGGAGGGTGAAGAGGTTTTCAACAGCTCAGTAAATGGGCATTTTCTGAAGAAATGTTTTGTTTGAGCCTTAAACAACTCCTTTGTTTGTAAATATTGTCCTTTAGTTCTTTGCTCATTTTCTGTTTGTATATTTTCGGATTAGTAAATGACTCCATAGCCCAATAGCAAGTCACTGAAACTACAGAATGAGTTCTTAGAGCATCACAGGCACAACTCTATCCCCCATGGATCCTAATGTTAGCGACAATTTTTGTCTTGGGCACAAAGTACCCAGGTTTGCAGGTAGCACAGAAAGTGCCTGAGTGCAGCATGGGAGAATCCCTTTTCTAGTTGCGAGTCAAGCGAGCGGGCGAAGTGTTGGTTTTCCGTCGTCAAGATTCACCTGCAAAGCGAATCAATGGTCATCAGGTTTTCGGGGCTATCAAGTTGCCCGGGATTTAGCACAAAGGGTAGCACCCATAGTTCAAGAAAAATCTGGGTCGTCCGATCCAATTGGTACAGGTGGTGGCCAGTCGATGTATCGGGGATCAGTGTTTCGGGAGACAAGGAGCCTCCGATTCTTTACAGCTGAAATTTCTGAAATGCCGAAAGCACCTTTGGAGCCGAGTCCACAGTCCTAGCACCAGGACACATCAAAAGATCCTGTAAATGGGGGGAGCCCTTTTTATAATGGAGAATACTACCCGGGTCATTCATCTAAAGGATGCACGGCACACATCCATGTCACGTCGGCATTCGGGAGTTCGAGGAGTAAGCGCACCTCATCATTTCACCTCTCGAAACCTCAAATCCAAAAATGCCGAAAGCGCCCAAGATTAGGCCCATGGTTTTGGTGCCTGGTCACAGAGTAGCAGACCTAAAGGAGGGGTGCTAATGTTTATCATTTGGAAAGACTGGTCCCAAAAGCGCCGAGAGCGATCTTATTTGTTCATCCTCGAGGAACACGTGGCGCGCGATTAATTTCTTCACCTTTTTTCCCATCACGATTTCAAAGCATAAGGAACGGCTCTCTCATATTCCCAAAGCATGAAGCATCGAAGATGTCTCGGACACGGGCCCGCAATATTTCCGAATCAGTTTAGAACCGTCAGATCAGTGGGGGGATGCGTGGCGACCGTTAGGACCTCCCGGCATTTCACCCATTGCGATTTTGAAGAAATAAGACTCTCTCTTTCCTATCCATGAACCCCAAAACTCCGAAATCACTCTGAAAAATAGGCACAAGGTCATGGCCCGTGGTCACTCGAGAAAGAAGTAAGTGTTGAAAAAAAGGGAGGCCCAAAAGAGCCGAATTGAGTTTTAGGAAGGGGGCATTGTGTTCTCTAGATGCTGGCTCGACATAATCTAGATCTCGATACCTGCTGGGAATGAATGAAGAAGAAAGAAGGTGGGTGAAACCTCCCTTCACTCATTAATTACAAAGAATGGGTGTCTCGGCCGAAAGCCTGCCCGAGAAGGTCTTCTGTACTGGTTCTTTTCATGGAAGCCATGTCGAGTCCTCGACTCACCAGGAAAGTCTGCACACACTAATTCAGCATTTAAAGGCTTAGCTACCCCTTGATGTGAGCCATGTAGAATTAAGGTGACATATGACAGGCCAGTGCAGGCCAAATTTGATTGAAGAGACTCCTCGCCCTGAAAGTCCAGTAGGCCTCTGTTGGGAAAAATGTTTGGGAGTATATATACTTAATTTTGATATTTTTCAAGCTATCAATGGTAGAGCAAAGCTCCCGATTGTAATGTTTTAACAGACACTATAGTTCTCTGGTTATGCATCTGTGTGTAAGATTTCTTGTTTAATGAAAGACAGTTTCCTTATTCCATCTAGTTTTCATCTCATGCTGAGGGAGTTCATGATTGATTGATTCACATGAATTATTACAGTTGTGTTATGATAAAGGATTTATTGTGGCACTATTGTATTCTCTGGTTTTTTGTGTTTGAATGTAAGAAGATCTCGCATTTAAATGCATTCTCCTACAGTCTACTAGAAACCTGAGGTTGATAACAGACCTTCGCATCTCTCTGATACAAGTCCTCCCCCTACTCACCCTTACTACAACTCATTGTCTGGAGTATGTCTAAGACCTCACTTGCCCATGCATGCCTAGCCTAGTTTCAAAGTCGGAACAATACCGCCCGAGTTTACTTCGATTCGATCACCCCTTTCATACACAAATCATGACATAAACTGATGGGTGTCAGGCTCTTCTCCTGCTGCAATCTAGGAGTGACTTCCGTCGCCAACAAGAAAAAAAATACAAAAGGGCCAAGCCTTGAATATTTTCTAGTATTGCCAGATTTTGAAGATGTATTCCAAGAAATATTAGGATTGTCATCGAAGAGGGAGATATATTTCTCTGTTGTGTTATTACTAGGAGCTTCCCTAATATCTAAAAATCCTTACAAAATGAGTACACCGGAGTTAAAAAAATTACAAATGAAGTTGGAAGAATTGTTGAAGAAAGGGTACACATGTCCAAGTGTTTCACTTTGGGGGGAACTAATACTCTTTGTCAAAAATAAGGATGGAACATTGAGGCTGTGTATTAACTTTAAAAAATTGAATAAAGCCATTGTGAAGAACAAATCCCCTCCACCCAGAATTGATGACCTCTTTGATCAACTAAGAAGGGAAAATATAGTTTTAGAGATAGACTTAAGATCCGAATACAATGAGGTAAGAATCAAGGAAGAGGACATCAATAAGACAACCTTTAGAACCAGGTATGGACATTATGAGTTTGTAGTGGTGCCATTTGGACTAACCAATGCACCATTTGTCTTTATGTGCTTAATGAATGGCATATTCTTAAATTATCTAGATAAGTTTGTCATTGTGTTCTTGGATGACATACATATTTATTCTAATTCCATGAAAGAGCATGAACATCACTTGAGGTTGGTGTTGCAAGTGTTGAGGAAACATTAGTGTATGCCAAGATTAGTAAGTGTTCTTTTTACCAAGAACAAAACCATTATTTGGATCACATTATTTTAAAAGAAGGTATACTGGTAGATCTAGAGAAGATTGAAGCTAGTAGAGGATGGCCAACACCTAGGAATGTTTCATAAATAAGATATTTTATGGGATTAGCTAGATACTACAGAAGGTTTATAGCAGGGTTCTTTAAGACTTCTCATCTCATCACTTCTTTACAAAAGAAGGGAATGAAATTTGAAACGACCGCGAAGTGTGAAGATAATTTTAATTTGTTAAAAGAATTAATTACTAATGTACCTATTTTAAGGATTGCCGACCCAAATGAGAATTTTTTCGTATGTACAGATGTGTGTAAGGAAGGACTTGGTCGATTCCTCACTCAAAATGGACATGTCATTGGTTATGAGTCCAAAAAACTTAAAGAACATGAGAGGAATTATGCTAGACATGATTTGGAGGCTTTTTCCATAGTTCATGCATTGAATATGTGGAGGAATTATCTCATGGGAAAAAGATTTGAATTAAGGATAGACCATAGTGGTCTGAAATATCTTTTTGAACAACCAACTTTGAATGGCAGGAAAACAAGATGGCTGGAATTTTTAAGTGAGTATGAATTTGAAATCAAGCATATCAAGGGAAAATAAAACAAATTTGTTGATGCACTTAACAGAAGAGTACATATCATGCATGATACAACTATTAGTATGCATCAGTGAGATTTGAAGAGTATAATTTTAGATTTTTTTGTTGCGGATCAACATTACCTACAAGTAAAATAAAATTTACAGCAAGAAGATGCACCACAAGAAATTAAAGAGTACGAAATTAAGGAATATGGATTACTTATGCATAAGAATATAATTTATGTTCCTAGTTATAGAGAACTTAGGAATTTTGTGTTAAAGGAAATGCATAATGGTCCATATGTCATACATCTTGGTTACCAAAAAAAAATTGCAACACGAGAAGACAAATCTTTTGGCCATTAAGGAAGAAGGATGTTGTTGATTACATTACAGATATATGGAATGTCAGAGAGTGAAGGTTGAGCATAGACACGCAATGGGTTTTCTACAACCATTTCCAATTCCAAAGAGGAAATGTGAAGTGGTAACCATTGATTTTATACCTAAATTTCCTAGGAAAACAAGGCAACGTGATTCAATAATCGTAGTTGTGAATAAATTGACAAAGGTTGCTCATTTTGTTCTAGTAAAAAAGACTCATAAAACATCTAATATTACATAAATTTACATGAGGGAAATTACTAGGTTGCATGGAATACCTAAGACACTTGTTTTAGATAGATACATAAAGTTTACTTCAAATTTATGGAATACCTAAGACAATTGTTTTAGATAGAGACAAATCTGAATTTTAGCACAACATACCATCCATAGTCAGATGGCTAGACAAAGAGAGTAAACCAAGTAATTGAGGACATGTTGAGAATACATGTGATGGATAAATCATCCAAGTGGGAATATTACTTGCATTTGGTTGAATTTGGTTATAATAATAGGTATCAAGCTTTATTGAAGATGAGCACATTTGAAGCTTTGTATGGTATAAAATGAAATACTCTAGTGAGTTGGGACAACCCAACTGACAGAGTAGTACTGGGGACAAAATTGATCAAGGATATGGAAGATCAGGTGGTTAAAATTAAGTAGAATTTGAAGGCAGCACAAGATATACATAAAGGTTATCAAGATAAGAGCATAAAAACTAGAGAATTTAAAGTGGGACATCATGTGCTTTTAAAAGTGAAGCCCAAGAAGAGATCATTGAAGTTGGGCAATTGTACAAAGATAATAACTAGATTTTGAGGTCATTTGAGATATTGGAAAGAATAGGGCCAATTGCATACATGCTTACATTGTCTGCTTCCATGAATGTGCATACTGGTTTTCATGTCTCTTTGTTGAAAAATGTGTACATGATCCAAAAGGAGACTTTTAGGTCAAAGCGATGCACATATTGGATATAAAAGTCAAAATGCTATGGAATCAAGTTATAGAGTTGGCAAAATTTCACTAGAACTGCTACGGTCCTAAAGATGCTACTTGGGATCATGAAGATGCAATGCAGGCAAACTGCCCACAAATTTTTGAATAAAATTTGAAATTTTGATTTATATTTTGTATATGCATTCAACATAGTGCCAAAATAAGGGGGAGGGAAATGTAATACCCTGGTTTTGATTCCCCATATTAAATATGTCAGTGTTTCATGGAAACCTGCACATGAGATCTAGATAAAGCAAGTACAAACAAAGCTTATCAAGAAAGGAAGAGAGATTCAATATGGAAGAATGAGAAA
>JZKD02S1036740.1:530781-572302 GCA_000966675.3 Picea glauca | reverse complement strand
AAAATAGAAATTTCTCCAACACCCTCCCTGAACATCACTGTGGACTAAAAAAATGACTCCCAGCTACTAATCCATTTTAGGTACTCATGTACAATGCAGCTAATGAAAACTGAATAAAAGTGAGGAAAGAGGGAAAACCACATGGGAACAAACCCACCCCTCAAAAGATAATGTATCAAAAGAAGAAAATAACAACTGCTAGATAACTGTGTTCTTCACTACAAGATGATCCCACAAAGTTTGAAACTTGTGCTCACTAAAAGTCTTCGTAAATATGTAGAAATATTTATGGATATGATGAAGTCCTTTGGCAACCTGTCAGGCCTTATACCTCTTGATCCTGTGGACCCATCTGCACCTAAAAATATTCCTTTCTGGTGGACGTGGAACTAGATTCCAAGTCTAGTTTTGTAGGAGTGAGTCATACTCCTTCTGCATGGCTTCTTTCCATAATGGATTTCCCATGACCCTATTGTTGTTCCGTGGATCAATAGATTGAACCATATAGAAATGCATGGGCATCGCATGTTCTGAAGCTGAAAATACATGAGAAGGCTCCTCATGTTGAGATCGAGTCATCCTCGAATCCAATGGATTCCCTAAAATGTTTCCTATTGCTTGAAGTATGGTCTGTGCCTTCTTGGGCATCTACTGAAGCTTCGGAACTGGCTTCTTATCTGGTTATACTACCTTCTTATTTCCATGTACAAAATCTGAGTGTATGGAATCATCTCTGATGTATGAAACTGATGGAAGAACAAGAGTATATGCATGTTGCACTGGAGGTGCATGCAAAGTGCTCTCCTTATGTGTAAGTAGAATAGAGAAGTCATCGTCAAAAAACTTAGTGAATTTATATAACCTTGACTTGTGATCCACCTCTCCAATTGCAATGATGGAATTGTCATGAATGTCAATTACTGAAACTGAATCTGATGTAAATGCAACCTTTTTACCTTTTTGAGTGATCTGATAAAATGAGAGCAGATTCATTGAAAGATTTGAAACATGTAAAACATTCTCAAAACTGCCATTGTGGAGTTCCACTCTCCCTTCTCCTTCTACTGCTACTGGAGTATCATCCCCCATGAGAATAGGGGGTCTTGAGCATGGACTCAAAGAAGAGAAAACTTCCTCTTTCTCTGCCATATGATGGGATGCACCAGAATCTATAATCCATGAATCATATGAAGAATTAATTGGAACAAGAGCATGATGATTACCTTTCTTAAGAGAATGATCTTATTCCTTGTGCTTGTTGACTCCCTCTGGAATGAAGTTTCCAAGGTTGTTCTGCTTAAGTGCATATGCCATAAGATCGATATGTTTCTTCATGCATGTGGATTCTTCATGATTCGGTTTATTTCGATATGCACATTTCTTTCCCTCTTCTTCCCTTTGGAATCTAAAGGGTCTTTGGAACCTGAAGAATCATTAAAGGATTTGGAATATCCCTCCTTCCTGTTCTGTTTGAATGACCATTTTCCATCATGCATGGTGAGTGCATGTGCTTTGGGATCTTTCATGCGGCCCATATGTATGATTTTTGTCTGCTCTTGTGTAAGAGACTCAATGAACTGAGCCAACGTAGGCATTTTCCAATTTGTTCCAAAAATACATCTGCTAGAATGGAAATTGGAGACATATATAGTGTATTCTAGTCCTATCTTGGCGAAGAATGTTAGAATAAGTTGTTTCTCTTGTGTAGACTTATCAATACCATATTCACCCAATATCAACAAAAAATATTTAAATTTAGTAAAGAAATCTTGTATATTATCAAAAAATTTAGGGTCGAAGGTATTCAACTCTACCTCAAGCATATGACCTCGCATCTCATCCTGCTTTCCAAAGAGTCCTTCCAGGGTGGTCCAGATCTCTTTTGGAGTCTAGCATGTGGTAACATGAAACCATAGATCAGTGGAGATTAACTCAAGAAGTAATCTTGTGGCCTTATCCTTATGATTCACCCATCTCATCTTCTCAATCGCTAAAGTAGGTTTTGTTTCTGTCGCCATCTTCAAATTATATAGTCCTTTCCTTTTGAGTTGGAATTCTGCCTTGGGCTTCCAATCAAAATAATTGTATGGTGTGAGGATTACCACCAAGTTTGATTGTATAATAGTTTTCCTTTCCATATGTCCCACTCTTTCTAAGAACCCCTAAAAATTTACTCTCAATCTGCAAGTGAAAAATTAAGAAATCACGACAGAAATGGCACTTTAAGTGAAAATTCGTATCAGTTTCAAGAGATGATCTTGCGGCTTACTTTCTGAGCAAATGATGAATAATCTCGCCAAACGGTTGAAAACCCACTTCCAAAATGGGTCAATTTACTTTCATGGCAAGTCATTTCCTCAAAACGTTAATATTTGTGGGAGAAATCACTATAGAAAGGTACGCCCACATATTTGTATTAGTTTTAGGAGGCTATCTTGCGGCTTACTTTCTGAGCAAACGGTGACTAATCTCGCTAAACAGTTGAAAAACCACTTCTAAAATGGCCCAATTTAATTTTCATGCTATCCCTTTCCTCCAAAACATAATATTTTTGGAGGAATAAATGTTGAAAGGTACGACCATGAATTTAGCTCGCCAAAACCCCAATTTTCCTTATTCGTTGGTTTGTCTAGCTTGCTCCAAGAAGCATATCTCTGATACCATGTCATTGTTTCATGGAAACCTACACATGAGATCTAACTAAAGAAAGTACAAACAAAACTTATCAAAAAAGGAAGAGAGATTCAATATGGAAGAATGAGAAGATGTATTCACACTACTCCAATGAGTTGATGATTGATACATAGATCATGATCAATATATATGATACAATGAATGAGTGGAATACACTCATATATAGGGAAAGAAATTCCATAATTAAGAAAAGAAATCAAGCAGTTAACTTTCCTTAGGAATGCATGCATGCATAATAGTGATGGTAAAAATAGAAAGTCTAAAATAGAACTAGTCAGTTAACTCCCACTGAACTAGTGTGTCAAAAATAGAAATTTCTCCAACAAAATAACGTATTTTGTTATTTTATGAAAGGCCAGAGTGCCCAAACAATTAAAAGAGGTGAGAGTGCCTAGGGAATGTAATGTTTTGATAATTATTAATAATAAAATACATCGTCAATTGCCAGGTGGACAAGGACAAGAGTTATAGGGGATATGATTCCATCAGAGAGGGGGATTAAGGAGATAAGTCTTTTGATTATATTTTGTTTAGCCATAATTACTTAAATGGAGAGAAGTGGTTCCATGAGATTCTTGGGGAAGGCCATGTGGTTCTTGATTTCCAAGTAAACATATAAACCCATATTATGGGTTATTTTGGGGTTCTTCTGCATTCACACTTACACTCTTTCATTCATTGTTTCTCAATCATTAGTTCTCATTCATTATTGTTATTGGATTGGTATATAGGGGGAAATTGTTGAGGAAGATCCATTTTTTTTATGTTTGTAGTAATGAATGGGATATTCCAACCATGAATGTTTGCCTACATGAATGAGATGCATTGGCATGCACTAAATTTTATTCACAGCTAGGAGTATTGAGATTCCCAGCATGGATATTCTTGACTATATTCACTCGATCCCCAAAAGGAGGTGGACATCTTGAGGGACTACGTGGAAGATAAGAGTGTCCATTCTCTTGTTTTTTGAAGGCCAGAGAGGAGAGAACTGGTGTACTTTGGATTGCTATGTGTTGAGAAACCTGTAAGATCTTGAATGCTTATTGGTTGGGAAGATGAGTGACACCATGGAACCATCCTTGTGGATTCATAACCCTGGATCGGGGGTGACTTTGTATTGATACTTGGAAGAATAGTGTTTATGGTTGGGTGCAACATCCTTGGTCTCCAACCAATTGGTGAATGTTTTTGAATCAGATAAGTGTTATCTGTCATGGGTTTCTCTGTTATATATTTATTTATGCTTTGTATTAATTATTATCTATGGGATTCATATTTTATAATATGTATGCTTGTTGTTTATTGTTGTGCGTGGAATTGTATTCATTTATTTTATGTTGTAGCATGAATATTGATGATTGCATGTGATGTTATCATGTTTATTTCATGCTTCTCTATAAATTAAATGGTATTAGATTTTGAAATCATTTTTGAAGTGATTTTTTTGAGTAGCATGCCCAACCTGTGGGTGGCTGAGTACGCTACATTTATAGTACACCAATAGTAGTTTAGAGGTAGGGTATTTGGACTAGGAAAATTGAGTAAATTGTCCAAGACTACTAAACAAGATTCTATAACACTAAAGAGTGACAAAATCCAATTGTCCTATAGGCATATCTAGGAACCCCTTCTAAAATAGGGGATAAACATGAGGTCCTGTGAGAAATAATAGTGGAGATTACCCCTCCAAAGATTGACCAATCACAGTGGAAAGAATGTATATTGGGGTTTTTTTCTTGAGTGTTACTTATTCATTTTGTCTAGGTTCTTCATGAATCTTGAATCCATTTGAGGTCCTCATGAGTATTACTAGCCCACTTGTCTCCAGTCCTTTGGAATAGCTTCAGACATTATTATCCTTCCCATATGTTTGGTCCTGACTATCGACTTTACCCTCCCAGAGGAAGACTACAAGTTGGTAACCTTAGTAACCTTTCCTAGGTATCTACAAAGGTGATTGTGGGGGGATTCCCAAGGTACCTAAGGAAGACATCGTACCACACTTTCAATACTCTTGGAGGGTGACCTTGTGAACCAAGGGTTTCTTGCACCAAGAAGGGATGTCACATGGAGGTCGGGGTAACTGCTTCTCATATCTTTGTTGATAGCTTGAAATCCTATCTAATTTGGAAGATCCTTCTATCTACTGTTGCTTGGTTGATTACCTATATATTTCTTAGGGGTGTGTTTAGTCAATATTTGTAGGTGGCCTTAGGGATTTTTATTTTCCTTTCACTGTGGTCGATCGAGGTATTCATAGATCTCGCAGAATGAAAGGATTACTTCTTGAGGGGTAAGATCCTATAAAAAACCCTTCTAATGAAGGAATGGTCAAAGAAATAACTTTTGAAATTGGGAGTGTAGCTCCTAGAAGTGACCAACACGTAGAATAACTATTCACAACCTTTGTGGAAGGCATGGTAATTCACCCAAATCCCCATTTGACAAATCCACTTGGCCCACTACTAATTGAAAAACCGCCCATGACATATTTTGATTATTTTTCTTCTTATTGTTTACCAGAGGGATTGGGAATTTCTCCTCATCTATCCACAACTCTTGTAGTTGATCCTACAAGAGAACAATATGCTACTACTAGTGCTTCTTCTTTATGAGGAACATCCATGACACAGGTTACTCCAACATAACCACTGGAAAAAAAAATCTCTCTTTACAGATGGTATGTGTAATATTCCTTCTTCACTAGTACCACATATGTATACACCAAGTTATTTAATTGGTTGTTCCATTGGTCATATAGCCAACAATCAAGTCATTCACACAACCCTAATTACACAAGATACTCATCCTACATCTCCAAATTTACAAATGGTGAGTTCTTCTATACCCTTCATTATAGGTCAATATTCAATTGGAGGCCAACCCTTTGCTAGGGGGAAACTTCCAGTTGGAGGGAAACCCTCGTCCATGGGTCAAGATCCTATTTGGGGGAAACAAAAACCATCTTGGGGGAAAACCACTCTTGCAGGTCCTTCCATCCCTATTACTACAGGCTTGTACCCTAGACAACCATATCCAAGAGTTGTGAATCCTTTATGGGGTCAACCTAATCCAGTGGGCATTCCTCAGAAATGAACTTTTCCCAATCAATCCGTGAACCCAAATATTCCACTGCAAAAACTCCCTCAACCATTGTATATGGGAGGACAATTAGGCCAACCAAAATACATAGGGGGCCCTTCAGGTCAACCACAATACGTAGGAGGACCATCTAGTTTTTCCATATCATCACAACCTGTGTATAGTTCTACTTATGCTCCCATGCCACATAATTACCACCATTATCAATAGGCCATCTGACATATTTTGTTTATGGATATGTTGGATTTTCCATATTTTTCACACTTAACCAATGATCCTATATGTCATTTACCATTTTGGCCTCCCATCCCTCCCAAACTCCCTTCCAGCATCCCCAAGTTCAACGGAAAACCCGGGGGAAATCCTAATAACCATGTAATGACCTTCCATATCTAGTGTTCTTCAAACTCCTTGATGGTCAATTCACTCGGTTACGACTTTTCCATAGAACACTCACAGGTTCAACATAAAAATGGTATATTGAGTTGTCACGAAACTCTTTTGTCAATTTTAATTCTCTTGCCATGGTATTTTTGGCTCACTTCAAACTATCCATTTGGTATGAAATTGGTATAGATATATTGAATTCACTTTGAAAATCCTCTTCCACTCACATTTCTGATCTTATACATGAGTGGAGGAGTCAGTGATGGTTAATTAAAGCTACCAATCCAGATCAACTCTTATCATATTGGTTTACGAAGTCACTTTTGTTTCTTATCGCTAGAGATGTCACTATGGGAGGCATTGTTACTGAGGAGAAGACCATCAATCTTGCTCAATATTTACACCTGGTATATTCCTATTCATGCACATTATATGATATGATCCATCATGCTCCTAGACCATCGAGTGATCCATCAAAACCAGCCCAATGAACCCATGTTGATGGCATAATGGGTTCTGGAAAACTACAATCTCCCACACAATCGTAGACTAGTACCAAGACCATACCTCCTCCATATCCTACAAACACCTCCCAGGTGAATATGGTCCAATCCACTTCATCTCAACCATCCATAGGAAAGAAGAAAAAAGGGGTAAGTCCAAAAAATATTTTGACCAGAAGGAGACTACAAAAACCCAAGAGCCCAATGCTGGGGGAAACAACCAAATACTGTTGTTGTCTTGCCGAGGCTCATCAATAACTCAAATGAGGGCGATCTCCTTCACAACCGATGGTATTAACCTATCCTTTCCCCCAACAACAATAAATGATCACACAAGTTCCTACACCCCCACCCGGGGGGAATGCAGAGTCCTGAACCATAAATTTCATGATGGTTAAATCCACAGTGGAATTAACCAACATAGAAAAGAACTATGACTCCCAAGAAGGGGAGAATTAATCTAAGGATTCTCCATCAAATAATCCACCTAATGACCCTATCACGTTAGAGAAAATGACTTCTAAACCTTCCATCCTCCCTCCAAAAGGGTTACTTCAACAGACCACTCATAATCTTAATTCTTCAGCATCCAAACACTACAACATAGTGGAAGATATTTCCTAGGTCCCATGTTCCATGTCACCACTCGAAGTATTGCAGAGCTGTCCTTCACAGCGAACAAAATTTCTATCAACCATAGGGGGAATCGAACCTTGTGAGTCTAAAATTATTTCCTTTGACACAAAACATAGTGAGCCACATATCTCACACCAATTGGCATTAAAAATTATAGTTCGATGTATGAACAAGAATATATTTTTTATGGTGATTGACAAAGGAGCGACCACTTGCATTATGTCTTTGTCATGTTGGAAGGCCATTGGTTCTCCTTAGATCACCACATGTCCAACCATCCTAAAATATTTTGATGGAAATTCGTTCAAACCTTATGAAAGTATACCCTCCTTACCCATCGAGCTCGGGGGAAAGATTGTATTTGTAGAATTCAAACTGGTGGATGCCTCACTCAACTATAATATGCTCTTGAGTGACTCTTGGTTCTACGCAATGAAAGTTGTTTCATCCACTGTCTTTTGCATTATATTATTTCCTCATCAAGGGAATATAGTCATGATTGACCAATTTTATTGTACACCTGAATTACAAGTTAATCCTGGCACCAACATTCCCTTCATAGGTGAGTCTTCTAGGGGGTATGAACGTGTCGATATAGGCATTCTTAAAGATACATTTCTTATGGGTATTTTCCCCTTTCGTGCACCTAACACTACCCATATTGATCCTATCAACATTATTTGATCATCTACCAGTGGATCCCTTAGGTCATTTGATCCTTGGGTGGTACCTCGTCCTGAGGATTTTCACTTATATGGACCATCCATGTCACGCACCGCAGTTGAGATTGTCGATCCAATAGTTCCCTCGGTATCTATTGATACTAGTCGACCCTTCCATCCTCAGATGGAATGGGATAAACCTACTCATCTCGTATGTGTTTTTGACTCTCTCGGTCCCCATGATTTCCTAGCTACTAAGTTACCTTCATAAGAGGCCATCTCGGAAGTCACAACTTTCATTAAAAATCCTAGGAAAGATGAGCATCATTTAGAATACATCTGGAACCGACGAGAGTCAGCATGATGCGTTCCAACCTGAGACTGAGAGAACTTTTTGGGGAATCCAGTGAAAACCCTAAGCTTAACCCTTTTCCACCTTGATTATAAAAACGATTCTTGGCCCGAGTATTGCCATGGGCCCTCCTTTGTATAAACCATCAGGATATTTAGTGTCTTGTACATAGGTGTGTGGTGTGAGTGTTGTTTTTTTTATGTACATCATATCCAAAAATCCACAATTATTTTCTTTTTATGACCTTGGAATATAGTTTATGTGTGTTGACAATAGTCCAGGGACATTTTTGAGATGGGGACATCCATTGAAATTGAGGTTATGAGTCTCTAAATTGGCCTATACGGAGAGCATTTTTCCTGCATTTCCTTCTTTGCATTATCAACCATCCATATTTCCAACACTATACCTTAGGTTCCCACCATTTCTTTTGTTTAATGGTCACATTTTAATGTCTCTTCTAGCTTGCTACTCATTTTTTCTACTACACCATTTGCTTTTGTTTCTTATTACATCGTTTCCATGCTTCACCGGTAGCCACCTACTTTCTTCCATTTTCAACACCCTTGGTTGAGAACCGTTGTTATCAGTGGTCATCATTTACCATGTCTTGTTGCATTCTGTTGCTTCAGTCACATTCCATGCACTTGGAATTCCATTGCATACCACTTGTTCTCTCCAACAGAGCTTACTATTACCCCTTTGTCGTGCTCGGTCACCAACCATGACAAAGGTACACCCTGGAGTCTCCTTTAAGCTCTTTTCAAACTCCCTAAAAATTAAAAGATTGTTGAGTGAGCTTTTTTTATTTCACATTCATTACGAAAAATGAATACTCTAGTACACAATGGCTAGAAGATTTCTCCCTTGTATTGTTTTATCCTTTTTTCGGACTCGGGAGACTAAATTTACAAAAAAGAACACCCTTGGAGTCTTCTTTGTATTTTTAGACTCTCTAAATATGAAATGAGAAAATGAGCACTATTCTCCACCTCGGGATTGCATATAAATCCACAAGTGAGAAAATTGAGCATACTTTTATTTTCTTTTGTGCTCATTAAACATGAAAGAAGGAAAAAGAGTGTGACTTTTTTCATCTAGTCATCTTCACAAATGGAAACTGTCTATTGATTCACCCTTGAAAAATGCACTTGTTTTGCATCTCTATCCAACAATTAGGTTATCCATTTCCTTTGAGTCATTACCATCTCCATGATTTCTCAAACTTCATCGATTGGTTACTCTTCCAATCATCCATGGTGAGTTTTCTGGTCATTAACGAGTCAATGCTGCTAAGCCAAGTCATTTTTCTTGCTCTTTTGTTCAAGGGAAGTTATCGCATGTCAACCAATTTCAGTCTTTTATCCCATTCATCCTTGACATCCCTGAGTCAATTGTGATCTCTTACTCTCTTTTCACCATCTACCTTTATATGTTTTGTGTCGATTGATGGGGGATACATCAAGTCCCTCTTTTGACAGATTTCATCCTGCCGACTCCAGACCATTATCCAGGTTTGAATTCTAGAAACTAGTTAGTATCTTAGGAATTGCATACATCGGTGGAAGGCTTCCTTGCATTTCAATAGTGGGTTTACATCATTGGCTGATGTTGAATAAATCTACGAGTTTTCGACTTCAATTCATTGATTCACACTCATTAGATTTTACTAGGTATATCGGGGTTAATCTTAATCATTGGTGGATTCCATCGTTTATGTTAACGTTCTACATCAATAAATTATAATCAGATTGTTTTTTCCATGCTCGAAATTAACTTATTTATTCACATGTTTTAGATTCATACCCTTGGGATTTTGGATAAATACCTTGGTTTGGGACCACTACATTCCTTGATCGCATTTCCCTCCCAAGTTGCGATGGAGTTATTCATGAGTACTTCAGAGATCACTTGGGCATTGAGTCCTTTCATTGATTCGTATACTATGACATAGATCCACATTTGTATTTTTTCGTTGCTATGTTTTCACTTGTGACATGGATCCACAATGTATTTTTTTGTGGCCATGATCTCGTTGTCTACATCATGCATGGATCCGCAATGTATTAATTTTTGCATATATGCTTAGTTTTTATTACCAAGCATGGGTATGCCTGCCTCAAGGATGTTATTATTATGCGAGACTGATGATGGTTTCTTTCTAGTTTCCTACGCTCAAACATATGTGATTTTATTCGTAAAGTATTTCAGCCATCATACACCTCTTCTTCCTTCACACTTTAGGGGGAATTTGATATACAATTATTTTCCACTTGGTTCATTGATGGGAATCATTTAGGGCTTAGCAGTCTGAAGCACTGAATCATACCACTTTTCCATTGAGTTTTCAGTACCTTTTTTCTTCGTTGCTCGTTTCCCATTTACATCCTGTGACCAAAAAGTGTTGGTCGCTCCTTGTCCTCTGGCAAGGAGAGACTGGTTGCTCCCTGCAAGAATGCAGGGCATGATCGGGTTTCTTACTCCATTTTTAGAATTGGTTTTGTGATATAAGATTGAACCTCAGATTCTTCGTGGTTCAACCTTGAGAAAATTTTCATCTTGGGAATGAATATCATATCCAAAATACCCTTTGATCTTATATCTACTATCCTATAAATAATGGGGGTATCTCATGGAAAAAGGGGGGAGAAAACAAAAAAAAAAAACTTATTATGGAAGTTTAACTACAGAGCTTGGGTAAGGAACTTGGGAAAGTACTGCAACAACTTCTTTGTAAGGTGTAATCCATTTGTTTTATCAATATAATATGAAAATGATGTTTCCCTCTACTTGGATGTGTATGTAATTTCTATGTTTCCTTGTGGAGAAATTAATGTTTTCATGTGTTATGATACATTATTAGATCGACTATCATTAATTTATACGTGATTAGTTTGATCTTATGATATGTTTTTGTGTCTCTATGTGTGCATATCTAATATGGTAAGAGAAAATGACATCTTCATGGAAGATAACAACTAAGGAGTGTGCATGGACAATTGTCGGATCACCAGGTAAGCCTTCCATTCCATCAACTTGTAGATCATTTCCGTGTATGAATTTGATATAGGAAAATTTGTCGTATACATATATATTCTATCTTAGCTCTAGGAAGATCCTAAGGGAGGTATCTCCTGCAGGTTCCATTACCTGACAACAAGAGGGGGAAAACTCCTTTTAGAATAGAACACATGTATAATATGAGATTCCTTGTAAAACTAGGTCTTCTTGGTATATAGGAGAAAAATGGTACAATTACAATTAAAGGGTCTAATTGGCCAATAAGGAAAACATTAATATAACAACATAAATGTAATAACTAAATATCTAGGGCTTAATATGACCCTCCCATTCAAACAAGTGTTTCCATAAATACTTTATTAGTTGTGTATGTTTCTGCATAAATAAATCATCTTTCCATGTTGCCTCTTCATCTAGTAGGTTCTTCCACTTGATGAGGTACTCAATAATTGCTCAATTTCATGGTTTCTTGATCCTTTTTTGGAGGATTGTTTCTGATTCTAGTATTATTTTATGCTCGTCATTAATATTTGTAAAATATTCTAAACTAGTATCTTGTCACTGCTTACAATATTTAAGAAAGAAACAACGAAGATGGATGTAGAAGTGAACTTGGAGGAAACTCCAATTTTTACACCATACTTCCATTCCTTTGCAACACAATATAGGGACCATACTACTTGGGTGCTAATTTATTGTCCTTCTTTTGTTTCTTGAGGGACATTTGTTTCTATTGTTGCAAATTTAGAAATACTCAGTCCCCCACTTTAAATTTCCTTTTACTTCAATGTTGATCTGCTTATTGTTTCATCATATTTTGTGCTATAGTCAAATTGTCCTTCAATAGTTGGAGAACCTATTTTTCTATGCGGTCCTCCACTGCTTGAACCTTAACTTTCCCTCTCAAGGGTGATGTTATGGATGGAGGATGATAGCCGTAAAATTCCATAAATGGGATGAAGTATGGAAGAACATGATGTTCCACCATTCTGCCAAAGGAAACCACTTCAACCATTGTGTCTATATAGCATATGCAAAGCAATGAATATACCATTCTATAAATTTATTTACAATATCATCTTTTCCATTAGATTGAAATTTGAGGATGGTAAGAGGAGTTGCGAGCCAATTGAGTATCCAAACAAGAAAATAATTCAATCTAGATATTACCATTGAAAATTGAATCTCTATCACTTACAATAATATTAGGGATTCCATGTAGCTTATGAACTCTTTCCATGAATGTTGTGTCTACTGTACTTTCTTTAGAAGGATGAGAAAAAGAGGAAAAATGGGCATACTTTCTAAGTAAATCCACCACTACCGTGATGATATTATTTCCTTCAGACTTGGGTAGACCTATAATATAATCCACTGAAACATCTTACCAATGTTGAATTGGTATGAGTTATGGTTGTAGGAGACCCAGGGTCTTGATTATCTCTCCCTTATTATGTCGTAAGACAACAAATTCAACCATAAATTTTGAATATCAATTTTAAGACCTTCCCAAGAAAAATCCTTCTTGATCCTGTGGTAATTTTTCAATAACCCTAAATGTCCTTCTATAGGAGAAGTGTTCAATTTCAAAAGGACCTTTTGTTTGAGCTGGGAATTCTTACATAAATATAAGTGACATTTATACCACATTAAATTAATCTTTCACACAAATTTATCTAATGAATGTGAGTCCTCTTGTAGTTGTTGAATGGTCTTTCATACCTTCTGATATTGCTTCCATTACATCCTTGATTCTTCTACCCAATCAAATTTCTGAATGGAAATGGTACATAATAATCCCTCCATGTCTTCTTTCCTTCAAATTCCATTTACCACCACATTTTATTTTCCTCTTTTTGCAGATAATTTCAAAGTAATAACCTAGAATCTTTGTAACTCATTTTCGTTTCTCTTATGAAGATAATCATTGTTCCAATAAGTACTTCAAAATATCATGATCTATTTTTACCTTGAAGTGTCTTCCTATTAGGTAAGGATGCAATTTCTTAATTTGCTTGTAATATGGTCAACTTTTCCTTTTCATAAATGGTTTTGATTAAGTTATTTCCTTTAATATGGTTGCTTTCAAAGGAAAGGGGTCTTCCTTATTGCACTAAATCTACACCAATTCCATTCCATCAGGAATCACACTCCACAATAAAGGTTTTTTTGAAATTAGTCATGGATAGAAGAGTTGTACACATAACCTCCTCAAGTTTTTCAAACTATTTGGTTGCTTCTTGACTCCAAAAAATACCTCCTTTTTAATAAAACTATTAGAAAAGCTTATATTTGACCATGATTCTTGAAAAACTTGTGGTAATAGCCCATTAATCCTAAGTATCCTCTAATATTATTCAAGGTTTTGGGAATTGGTCATTCCATCATATCTTTAATTTTGTTAAGGTCCACGTTGACACCTTCATGACATACAATACGGCCCAAATATTCCACTTCTTGAATCCCAAAGGCACACTTGGAAGGATTTTCATATAGTTGTTTCCATTCCATAGTTTAAATACCATGCAAATATGTTATAAATGATCTTCACAAGATTTATTTTAGATTAGTATATCATCAAAAACTACTAACACAAAGTTTTTGAGGAAGGGTTTGAAAATAGAATTCATCAAGATTTGAAATGTTGAAGTGCAGTAGGAAGGCCAAATGACATCACCAAAAGATAATAATCACCTTCATGTGTTCTAAACATTATTTTGGGGATGTATTCTTTCCTCATTATGATTTGATGATATCTAGAATCGAGATCCAACATGGTAAAGAAAATTACTCGTGATTCATCTAATAATTCATCAATTTATAGGAGCAAGAAACTTATATTTAATGGTCATTTTGTTGATCTCTCTATTATCTGGTCACATATGAAATGAACCTTCCTTTTTTGAATCTTCATCAGTGGTGAAGATAAATCCCTTTGGTTAGGTTGAATGATGCTATTCTCTAACATTTCTTGAACCTTATGCTGAATCTCACTCTTTTGTGCATATGGGTAGTTGTAAGGCCTAATGTTAGGTGGAACACTCCCTAGTTTCAAGTGGATAGAATGCTCATGATATTGATAAGGTGCAAGATGATTAGGAATCTATACAAATACCTTGGAATGATTGTTGATAACTTTTTGGATATCTATTAGAGAAAAGGGTCTATATTTTAAACATCTAGTGAGAACAATTATGAAATCACACCATGGTATCCCATTTTTAGTAATTTTATCATGTTGTTAGAGATTATAACTTTATAGGGTTTCCATTGGATACCTCTAAGTTCAATTTCCTTTCCTTCTGAGGAAAATCTCATGAAAATTTCTTGAAAATTAAGAGCCACTTTTCCCAATGATGGTAACCATTGGATCAATAATACAACATCAAGACCAAACAATTGGATTGAAATCATGAGAATATCCAATAAATACCCACACATAGTGAGATTAATACTATGCCACTTTATTGAACAATTTATGGTACCTCCATCTGCAATCATTATTTGAAACTCGAGTGATATATATATAAAGAAATTGAAAAGTTTCATTAATTTGCAAATAATGAAGTTGTGGGTGTTACTGAAATAAATAAAGAATGCTACCTTTTTATTTTTGATATATCCTTCTATCTTGATGGTTTGTGGAGTATTGATGCTAGCCAATGCATGAAAATATATGGTTGGATCCATCTGTTATATTTATATATCTTGCGATTGTTCCAATTCTTGAGCTTCTTCCTCTTCATAATCTATGTAGAATAATTTGCTCTCTCCACATTTATGCCCCTTATCGTACTTTCTTCCAGAATTGAAACATGGTCCCTTTTCTCTTATTTAATACATTTTTTGAGGTGTTAACCTGTAGGTTGAGTGAGTTTAGGAGATGGAACATGGTTTTCTATATAGTTTTTAGTGGCCACCCTTTTGGTAGCCATATTTTTACTTTCAATTTTCTGAGCCACATTGAAAGCATGATCTAGGGATTTAGGTTTAAAGAGATGCACCTCATGTTGACTACTCCTTTAAACTTCCCATAAAGAGACCTAACAAATTTTCCTTCATAGTTTTATTTACCCTAAGACTTAGTTTTTGCAATTTTTGAATGTGATTTGTAATTGGACCTCTTTTCCAAATATTTATCAATTCACTAAATAATGTGTTTCTCTTAATATCCCTATAATGTATTTTCAATTAATCCATAAAAATGGAGCAAGAGAAAATACAATCCTTTTTTAATTCACAAATCCATTGGTACCAAAAAAATTGAATAGGTTCTAAATACATGGATGTGCAAGTTACCTTTTGGAAAGTTGGCACTTGGTTTAGATCAAATAATTGATCCATTTGGAATATCCATGTTATAGGATCTTGTTGATGTGTTTTACTAACACCCATCATCTAGGTAATTGGGGTTCATATTTGAACCTATACCTATTTCAAATGGAGACCCAATCTTTTTTCAAATTTGGAAAGTGCCAAATACCATTCACATATTGAGCAGAAAGACACACCAATTTTTAATAATTCAGAACTAGTCTCAGTATCATAGTTCTTCTTCCCGAAGGAATGAAAAGGATGGTTTCTCTTTGAAACAAAAAGAGGAGAAAATAAAAAGATACAAAAATAAATAAATTGCTTATATCCATCTTCTCACTGAATAATAGTATGTGTTAACTTCGTCCAACATTTTACAGAATAAAAAATAGAGGTCAGATGCCCAAGATATGCCAATTTTCTCCCACATTCTACTTCCTCGTACTTAGCCATTTTCCTTATTCTCTACACTCCACACTCCATACTTAGTCATTTTCCCTCATTTTCCTTCCTCTTTACTCTCCATATTTCCTCATTTTCCTTCCTCTCTACTCTCTACACTTCCATACTTAGTCATTTTTCTTACTATCCATACTTAGTCTTTTTCACTACTATCCATACTATCCATCCTTAGTCATTTTCACTATACCCATACTCTATAATACTACCCATACTTAGTCATTTTTATTACTATCCATATTCTCCATACTTATTCATTTTCACTACTATCCATACTCTCCCTACTTATTCATTTTCACTACTATCCATACTCTCCCTACTTAGTCATTTTCACTATACCCATACTCTATACTACTACCCATACTCCATACTTAGTCATTTTTTATGAATTCAAATGTGAGAATCCTTCCCTCATATCCACTTTCCATCCCCATCCCAGAACCTACATTTATGAAATCCTCAATTTGTACCTTCATTTCCTCATCACCCAAATTTCAACCTCATGACTTAGTCATTCTTACTGAGTTTTACACTTGGTTTTTACTGAGTCTTACACTTAGTTTATTTTTTGAGTTTTTAATGTGGATGTGGGATCCCATATTTTGATTTTTCTACATCACCTAACCACACAACCTGATCGACATTTCCACATTTCCTTACCTCCACATTTCCTTATTTCTAGGTAATCCTATTTTTTTGATATTATTATTTTGTGGAATTATTCATTATATTCCTAGGTTTCATCCCCCTCCCCCCTGCTATCACATTGGAACATGTGGGAGTGAGATGGACCTATCACATTGGGATGCATGGAAGTGAAGGGGACCTACCCCCAATTGACACTTGGATGGTATGGGTTGGATAGAGATGACTAAACAGTGACTTGGCATGATGATTGGGTGATGAGGTGGAAACCAAAAGCTATACTATGCACAAGCTATGCAAGGTTTCATATTTTTTTCTGTTTCACAAACAAATAATATGGGGATCCATTTTTCTTATAATCATGATATGAGAACTATTCCCCAATGTATGTAGGATAAATGGGGAGAATTAAAAAATAAAGGGATAAAAATTCATGTGGCTAGATCAACAACTGCTAAGTGTCTATCTTTCAGAGGCCATAAATTTGATCCCAATGTCCAAATTCAATAAATGAGAGATCCTTGCCTCTATAGGTGATCATAAGTAATTTGCAGAGAGATATATTCTATAGATATATGTGGTAGAAAAAGGATATTGTCCATCCACAGGGCACAACATGGAATCCATATCCAGATTAGGGTAAAGACCCAAAGATATAAACATATTATTAAGTAGTAGGGGTGTTATGAGGAAAATCTCTCTATGGCTAGGGGACAACCACAACAGATGGAAATGACTGTAGAAATCAACTATATTCCCAAGTATGCTATATAAACCAATATGATACCAAGTCAATATAAAAGGCCTACCTTGTCCAGAAGTTCAATAAAGTCCATCATTGAGCACTCGATCCAAAGCAATATACCTGCAACTAGTCCTCAACAACCAAGCAAAGAAAGCATATGGTGATAATATATGATGTTATCACATTCAATAGCATAATCCATTAACATTCATAAAAAATACGCCCATGGGATAATAATTCAAATATTTTGAAGATATCAATTGGACAAGAAAAGAGTATTTCTATTAATATATGATCAACAGAAGTGAATAAGTTACAGACTTCTGTTTCGGCACAGTTCAAAACCAAGAAACTAAGTTCCTTCCAGCTAGGCCTCTACCACTTCAATCCTCCACGAAAGGCAAGCTCATATAAGAGAGACAATGAAGTTATCAATCAATAAGGGAAGAGATTGAGGGATGAACATTGTGTTCATACTTAAAGGAAAAAGGGATGCAGACTCAATGTGAAGTGAATAATTCCTCCAGAGTAAGTTTTCTCTCAAAGTTGAATTATTTCTCCTCTTTTCCATAGCTCAGAATTGGCATATTTATAGCCTTCAAATGGAACTGAAGGGCTGAGTTGGAACGTTTCTAGTATATGGAAGGTCAAGGATCATTGATCTCCTATCATGACATGGAAACCCAACACTATTTTCCAATTTTGGGCACATTTCCTAATGCACATGGGCTGTAGTGGTGCAACCTATGTATACGCATGTTGTATAGTAGGCAATGTGTGTATCTGTGGAAAAGATGTGTTTTTAGCTACGAGATATGCAAAAAGGGATGAACAGTCTGCATAGGGAAATGGAAAAAGGCCTTATGTGCAATATTGGATGGGGTGAGGCAAATCTTGTTGTAACATATGCTCCCTAATGTGTGAGGTCAGGGGAGTATCTGCGATGGCTGAAATACATTTCAAAAATGTAGAAGTGGAGTGATGGGGAAGCAGGTGGAAGAACTAGTTGCTCATTACAATTTGTATTGGCTTTGCATAAATGGCTGCCAATTTGAATTACACTACAGATCCATGTGAAAATATACCAAACAATTTTCTGTGGCCATGCATGGGAAAATACAAATGCAGTTACATGCCAAAGGTTGTCATAGTCACAAAAAAGGCCTAGTAGAACCAGTCTCAAAATCAATATGAAGATATATGTATACAATGGAGTATAATTTGATCTCCAATGATGACTGAAGTCACATAGGTATTGTTCCAATGAAAAGGAAGCAACATCTTATGAAAGCTACGACCACATACTGGTTTCTTCAAGTCTTCCATACAATCCGCCAAAGGTGCAAGTCTACATCATGTGAATAAAGCAGTTGAGGTCGAACACAATAAGAAATCACTTGATTATTGATCATTAAGGTATATCATTAACAAACATGAGACAACCTACCGATGATGAAAGTAGGTATCAAGGCACCAAGTACATTCTTACAAGTGTGAATAAAGGATTCGGGGTTGAACACTTGAAGAATCCATCGACCAAGATACATTGATGTATTCCCAAATTTTGATGGCGAGAGAACTTGCCACTAATGACTGCAAGCCTCAAGGTACTCATAGGACTCTAGGTCTTGTTTCCAGAATAGATGAGATGAATTCGATGGAAGGAGACCCACTGAAAGGAGAGAATTAAGGAATCTCTCATCATTCAACAAGAGGTACAAAGCAGGAGCTTCATGATTTGGAGGAAATCGGACAAAGAACATGTTCACGAACCAATAACCCTGTGTGTATTTCATGTGTGCCAAGTGCAAGCCGTGCATGAAAAAGACCCTATGAATAACAATCAATGAGGAAACATGATGAAAAAGGTGAGGAAACCACCAATAAGGCTAACGGAATCCAAGACACTACATAAATCCCAATGTGTGAATAGATGTCTTGTTGTCAAACCCAAGGGAAACCACTCAGTCAATGACCAATGATGAAATGTCAACTATTGGGTTCAAGGTTCCCTACCAATGATGAAAGTAGGAACATGGTGCGTGATAGGACTACAACATCATGTGGTTCAGAGACAAACTGAGGGTATGGACGACATGCGAAGTCAAGAGTTATGAGGAATGGTTGACATAAGTTGATAGATATCCTTTGAACAATAGAACGAGACATATGGAAGACTCCAACAACATAGACTCAATGATGAAACCATGAGATGTAGGAGGAATCAATCAAACTGTCCATAGGGACTGGAAGAGTAACCAATCGGTGGAGGAAACTCTCTGTAACAAGCTCAACTTCCTAAGGCCATGATAAACCCAAAATTATGATGACAAGTGGACTCAATAAATATGTTCTTTGTTCAAAGGTGACATGACTGCTGTCAATATAAGATAATACTACCCATCTTTTTTTGTTTTTTCATAGTCAAATGAATGCTATGACACAAAGGAGGAAATGAGTGTCACAAGTAAGCAAAACTAATTCCAGCAGTGGAACATACCTATGCTCAATGCAATGAGGGGCATGAGGGAGATGGAAACTCAGGGGAATGTTCCCTCCTAGGTATAGGGTATCAAATTGTGAAGGATATAAATGAGGCTCTGCTTGGTTGAGGATGAAAAAATGTTGAGCTAAACAGTTTATAACGCAAAGCGAGAACCGACTATAGGCTCAATACTACAAGTGAGGGCATGAGATGTAATCAAAACTTATCGCCAAAAAATGTCCTTTTTCATAATCGTAGTCTACTTGGTGTGAAAAAGGGATAAAATTGTACCAAATAGATGTCCTTTCAAATCCAATTTATGAGTGTGAAAGAGACAAGTTCACTCGACAATCTTTTCTCTTTTTGAAAATGAGTTAGAAAAGAGCTTAAATCAAACTCCGTTGGGAGTCCTCTAGGTATAGATCATCATGTTTATGAATGAGAAATGAGGCTCAACAAAAATTCATGTATTAGCTATAAGGGAGTCTCGGTCCTATAGAAAGAATCTTGACATGGGCATCAAATGGAGCATAGGATCTAATTAGGGTACCCATGTTTGGTAATTCTCTACCATTTGATAATGACACATCGTGTAGCAGACAGAGGGTTTCTTGTCGCAAAAAATGGGTTCATACCTAAGGCATATAAGCAAAATTTATAGGATAATGAAAATGTGCATGATGGAATGGATACCTGTCCTATATGTTGGGTAAGAAAAATACTTGCCCGTAGTTACGAACGGTCAACAAAATGATAAAAACAACAAGAATCCCTGGTGAAAACTACAAAAACCAACTCAATCCACTATTGTATTAGTCCATTAGGTGAGAATACAGTTCAAAACTATAGAAAGTGGGTAAAAAATGCTATAAATAGTAACAAAAGCCAAAATTTACTGTCATTTTGACTTTTTACCCAAATAGTGAAAATTGGACCAAATTACCTTTGATCTTTAACTGGTGATTGCGGGAGTGTTGAGTGATAGAATTAGAGATCGTCTAGACTAGGTAATTCCTCTTTCCCTCCTCTTCCTCTATAGTGGATTACATTTTTTATTTAGGTTTCAAAAATTGAGTTAATTAAGGTGCAAATAGGTATTTCAGTGTACGCGGGATACCACTCATCAGGTCCCATATACACAAGGATTTACATGACTATGTAAAATACAGAATGTGTGTATTCATCCCTATACAGGACTGTGAATGTTTCATTCCACGTACAAGTCTGTAAGTAAGGTTTTTTATGGTTTCTAACTCAAACAATGATGTTTCTCTGGCGGGATGGTGCTATAATGGAGGGAAAGGGAACACCAGGAGGTAGATGTTGCTATGGAAAGATATATGGGGGCCCAAATGGACTTGAAAGGATGTTGGTTGTACAAAATTTGGGCACTCAAAGGGATCAGGTCCCAGGTGAGGTTTATGTAGCTTCTCTTGGATTATTGAGATCCAGACAGTGAGAGCTTCAACCTCGATGGGCAACCATTGAAGATTGAAGTCGAGGATATATATTTCTTGACAGGGTTACCATGTTGGGGTGATGTGGTGAACCTCAAAGCCCAGGGAGCTAGGAGTGGTATGAATATAGAGGATTAAATAGATGTTCCCTATATAGAAGGGACCAAGAATGTTGGGAGGCAACTCCCCATCCGAGTGATAAACAATCTCAGCCTCAAGATTGATGTCCTCCTTCTGAGCATGATCACAGGATTGAATTCATTGTACCAGACATCGAGGTTGCTCATGTTCTACTCTTTAGAATGATTGATACCCATGGTGTACGATTGGTGCCCCTCACTACTGGATAATATGAAGAGCCAGTTGATAGAGTGAAAATAGGGTGACAAGAGGAACATTGAGTTTGCCTCTATCTTGTGTATCTTTTTCTTCGAGCAGGTTCTAGGTTTGGGACCTAGGGTCAAGATCATTCCTAAAGGACCTCATGATCTAGCCATGGCACGGTGGAACGAGGTAATGAGACGACAGGGGGGAGGTAGGGTTACAACACCCTACAATGTTGATTTATTTTACTGGTAGAGGCGACACGTCATTACTCTAGATGACTACCCCTATGCATGGATCAATTTCAGAGGGGACCCTGACATGACACTACCACCAGGGACTGCCTACGGGGACATAGGAATGTCAAATTTTTTAAATCTTTCTTATTTTTTTTATTTTTGTATAGTAAAACAAAAATATTTTTGGATTATGCTTAAGTACTAACTAGACACTTGTGTGACATAGACGTAGGTCCGTGACAGTTGGAAGAGCTTCCATGACATCCATCGTCGGAGCCACCGGGGAGATGAGGTAATGGGAGGAGAAGCATAGAGAATCCTTCAAAACGTGTAGGGAAACCTGTCTCATTTGACACATAGGATTCTAATGGTTCATGTAGAGGATCTGTTAGAGGACATGCAACAGAAAGTGGTTGGTGTGCCCAGATCCTGGGTGCAACTCTTTCGGTGTCTCGCAAACGCTGCAATTTGTTATCATGACACACATCTAGTGCCATAGGCGTAGATGTCGTGGATTTTGTATTATCAGATATATAGGAGTATTGAGGCTATTGGTGCCAATTTTGTACTATAAACATCATATATTTTTAAATATGTATAAATCAGGGCTCTTCGGCTTTACTTATATTGCAATGTGTACATTGATGAGATTGTTTTCTTTGATTTAGTTATGTGAAAAATTATAATCTAAATTGAAATTAGCATAAGCATCAAATACATAATTAGAACTCCTAGGTATGTGATGATAAGTAATAAAATCAAATTCTCTCTAAAATATGTACTCATAGGAATCATCAAAGTAAAGTAGGATCGTGCACACAGTAAGTATCCTTCAACTGACATACTACTAACCGGGAATCTAGGTGAACCTATAAAGAGAGAATAGCATGTGAAATAACATTGCACAAAAGTTATATAACGATGATATACTTGGACACATTATTCATGGATGGCCCTAGGCATACACCACCTCAAGACACCAGTAGACCCTCGGGTGAGTAAACCACCCAAGCGACAAAATCCAAGTTCCATGTATGACGATCAGCTCTATCTATGAATCCTAAGTATAGACTGAAGACTTCATTGACATATTCCAACCAAGGGAAAACTCGATGAGAAATATGAAGATGAAAAAGAAAGGGAAAACATATGTACACTAAATTACATTAGTATACAAAGAGTTACACCCAATATTGGTGCTCAAGCATAATCTATTTTCAAGTAGAGTCAATTTCTGGTCTCGGCCAACATATTACCTTAATAATATTCTAACTCATAGGCTCGTTTTTCTAAGACACGTCACATGATATAGGGTCCATGCCACATGGGTTTGAACTTGCCTAACCCCATAGGTTCTTTGTCTTGATCATATAAAATGACCAAGTCACCCTCAGTGCACAACCAAGGACAGACAGAATTATCGTATTGGACCTTGACACGTCTTTTATTAGCCTTGATAGTCGTAGAGTCATCTCGACGCTTCTCATCAAGACTCTAGGTGTATGAGGCATCACTCGAGATCTGAAGTGGAGCATGATTTCCAATATAAGAGAAGGGATTTCACATTCAATAGGTAATAATGAATCCACACTGTGTACTAAATGGAAATTAGAAAAAATAGTGGCAGTCTTAATTGAGGTTCGATATACCCAGAGTGCGGGATATTGCATAATATGCCCGTCATATTTACTCTTGCTAAAAGTTTTCTACAAAATGGTCTTGAGAGACTTGTTGAAGGCCTCTACCTGTCCATTTTCCTGGGGGTAGTAAGGGGAAGAATGACCATTATTAAACCCCAGCTTGGATGCTAGCTCTTCCATCATTTAGTTCTGAAAGTGACTGCCATGATCAATGAAAATCTCACTTGAGATATTGAATCTGGCGATAATTTGGTTGAATATGAAGAAGGTGACAATATTCCTGTTGGATTTAACTATAGGAATGGTATCATACCACTTAGTAAAGTAGTCTACGACCATGATAATGTGTTGATTCCCCCCAGCCAAAGTTGGGTTGCAATCCACGAAGTCCACCCCCCACTTAGTGAAGGGACCGATGGTAATGACTGGGTGAAGAGGGGTTGGATGTGAGTGCATTTTCTGAGTAAAAACCTAGCAGGGGTGACACTTATTAACCACTTCAACACAATATTTAAAGATATATAGCCAGAAACAACCAGCTTATAAAATATTTTGGGTTGTCGCAAGCCCGGATAGATGACCATCACAAGCCCCACTGTGTAAATTGTTTAGAACGGACTCGGCCTCTTCGTGAGTTTAACAACGATGTAGGATATTATCTATTCCTCAATGATACAAAGTGTCACTAGAGATAATGTAATTATGAGCTTGGTATCATACACGTCATCGGTCATCTCACGAGAGATGCTGAGGAAACTTCAAAGTTTGAAGATAGAGAACAATGTCTCCATACCAGGGGTCAGATGATGAGACAAGGAAAATGTGTTCATATGCAAATGAATCAACATGGATAACATCCTCATCCAGTCGTGGGAAGTCAGATATTATCTCTGTAGAGACTAGTGATTTCTTGGATTTCACATAAGTGAAATCGAGCTCAAATTCTAGTAAAATGACAATCCATTTATTGTATTTCCCCCCTATGATACGCCTGGTCAGGACATATTGAAATGGATTGACATCGAAAACCACAATAGTCTTCCAAAGTAATATATAATGGCATAAACGTTGGAATGCGTGAACAACAACCAAAGCTAGCTTTTCGACGTGAGAATAATTGAGCTCAGGACCGACTAAGTTTTGAATAAGATAGTAGATGACATGATCGTGGAGCTAATCATCTTCCTAAACCAAAATCATACTAATCATATCCTCATACGTGGAAACGTAAAGAAAGTAATCCCTACTGTAGTCAGGAGACTTCAATAGAGGCATCGATACCAAGGCTTTCTTCAGAGCATCGAAGGATTCTTGGGCTCGCTCATCTCAAATAAAAGGGGTGTCCTTCTCCACAAGACACATGAAACATTTAGTAATATTGGCATAGTTTACTATAAACCGACGTAAAAATTTATCTTTCCCATGTAAACCTTGAAGTTGTCAAATAGTGTGTGGGGGAGGCAACCGAAGTATTTCCTCAACCTTTGTTAGCATAGGGGCAGACCTAGGGTTCAACGCTCAAGAGCGCACCAACAAAACCCTAGCTACCAGCCCTTTCGACAACACCTGCGAAGCAGATGCAGTCTCACCCGAGGTAGAGGCAGGGGTGGTTGCAAGACCCAAGTGTCTACAACCTTAGCTGGGAAACAAATCTGTGATTATTTTTCTTACAACGCACTTAGCATCAATTATTCCTTAACATATATTCATTAATACACTTCACAAAAATCACAGAGCACCACAATAATTACTCAGATCTGGCACTTAGAAATGATAAATAGGTTATACCTAATATATTAAGAACTTATCATATTATATATCATATCTAGCATTCATTCATATCTCATAAGAACAAAGCATCAATAGATCTATCTAAACATATCAAATCACTTAGCAAGAGAGAGACAAACACATCAACACAATACACAGAGTTACCGTGGTTCACCCCCACCTTGGGGCTACGTCCACAAAGTCTTATTCTGTTATTATCTTCTGTAAACCAAGTTACATCACAAAGTCTTCAAGATCCTACCCCACATAGGACAAGATATTTGCGCAGCTCGCTAGATCCTCTTTCCCCGGGTAGTTCCAAGCACTAAGACCTTCCCTGACTTGTGCACTCAACACTTACAATACTTACAGAGCTTTTATAGTCACATAGACATCTGATCACATAGATCTACTTTATGCACTAAGCCATTCACTTTACATCACATAGTTGACACACCCATCTCCTTTATTACATTGCCTACCCTTCTATTTATACATACAAAAGGCCTAAATAAGGGCCAATATCCCTTTCCCATTACAATATTCCCTAAAATCCCAAAAAGACCTAAAAAGGGGTGGAGATCCCATGATCTCTTCTTCACCATGCGCTCCTTCTCCGACTAGATGTCGGAGTACCAAAAATGGTCAAATATGACCAAGTATTCCTCAAAACTTGGTCAAGGGCCAACAGGCCCCTAACACTCACCTGTGACTCGTCTCGAGTCACTTAGGTCTGGCCAATTCTGCTTCAAGCACCTCGAGTTTGTCTCAAGCCACTTCGACCTGTTGCTTTGCGATTTCCTCCTTCTTGGCGAACTCCTAGATGAGTGTGTTATTGACTGGTCCTTCTAGGCGCTGCTTTGTTGTAATCACGACCTGTTGTAGCTCTGTCCCTTGGTTCTCAATATCTAAAAATAGTTGACATGCCTTATCCTTCAAAGGTTGAAGTTGTTGTGTCACTTCCATGACCTTTCTCTAGATCATGTGGATCTACTGCTGTGCGACATGTTTCTCGTGGGATCGCTTCATTTTCTCTATGGTTGATAGGGCCTTCAACTGCATCTAAAGTCTATCTACATGCTACTTCACCTCATGGAGTTGCGACTCCAGTTTATGCAATTCTAGGTTCTCAGTCAGGTTCTCATGTATCTGCGCACTTCTGGTATGTAGTTGTTTGCAATCTTCAGTGAGTTCTTTAATCTTTTCTGTTGTACCCCTGACAGCTATATCTCACTGGTCACGCTCTTCTTACGGGGTACTTGGGATGATATGAAGATCTAAGTCCATGACTCTTTGTTGTAGTTTTTGAGTAACTTCAATAAGATTCATCACTTGGTGGTCTAAGGGTTCTTTAGCCTCTTGTTATAAGCTAGTCATAGATCAAAATTCTCTGTTGACAACTTCTTCGATCCCAATTTGCTTCGTGAGAAGCTGCTCCTTCTCCTTTTGGATTTTTTCTTTGTCTTTATCAATTTTATCTTGGATGGCCTCCTTCTCTTGTTGTGCAGCTCGACGTTGCTCTATGATTTCCTTATGTGTTTGCTTTAGGGCCTGGGTGGCCTACGTTGTTACTCCTTCTTCTTTCCGAAGGCATACTTCGACTATGTCGACAATCCTGCAAAGTTGAACTAATTCATCTCCTTCTTATGTTGTTCCTTCTGGCATGGGCATAGTGAAGACTACGCGGTTAGACTAAAGTGCTCATTGCACTCCTTGGAGCTTGGCTTCAATTCTATCGTACATTTTCTGTTGCTTGGCCTCCTTCTTTTCTATAATTTCTTCTATGGATTCATTCAAAGTTGCGAGGAGAAAGTTGAAGCCATTGGGGGTGAGCCTGGTCTTCATCCTAGTCATGGTTGCTTTTGATTTCTTCTTAGAGGAAGACTTTGAAGGTGACCCTTTTCTCTTCTTTGGAACTTCGACTTTGTCTTTTAGTTGTTGTTCGACTTCCTCTAGGTCTTTGTTGTTACCTTCTTGATCAGGTGTGATGGAAGCTATCTTTATAGAGTAGCTATCTACATCCTAAACCTCTTCAGGCTTCTTTGTTTCCTTTATCTTCTTTGTCTTCTTCATCTTACTGGGCTCAGGTGTGTCCTACACACCTTCTAGGCTATCAATGTCTGAAATGTCCATTGGATCTGCTGGAACAAGGAGGTCCACTGACCATTCCTTGGTGATTTATTCTAGATCTTCTTCAGTCAACTTATAATAGGAATGAAGTTATTCCTAGTGTTCATCAACACGTGGAGTTAGGTATATAAAGTGGTATTCCACACTGAACTTTATTATAGGTCAGAACCTTTGTAAAGTGCTTGGGCTTATGCGAGGTTCACCCCCTATGGCTACTTTAAGTTGGTTATAGTATTTGTGAAAAATGGCATTTGATTGCCATTACTTTCTCATGTCCATCGAGTACCATAAGGTACTAAAATTTGCAGCTAATGGTTCGAATGGGTCAAGGTCTGGGAAGATTGCACCTTCTGATAGCTCCCATGCAACAAAGGAGATCAATATTAGTAGCCAGCTAAAGTGGATATCATGCCCCTGGTCCTGGGCTTCTCTACAATCAATTTCTAGCTGATTGACCAATTATTTTGCCCAATTCATTTGTAGTCCCTCTGCGCATTTTCTTGTGAGGTCCACTATGAAGCCTGATACTTGTGTAGGTCTATTATTACATACCATCTTCCCTACTATCAGATGACATGCGAGGCACACTGTGCCACTCTCGATAGAGGCTACCTTGCAACCTTGCGCACCTTTTTTAACATTTCCATATGCCTCTTTAATCTTTTGTGAAAGAGAATGGTCCACGGTATTTCCAGTATAGTACTCATGGGGATCAACGCCCTACATGCTAAGCCCAATAATATTGTTGATCAGCGTCGGATCAATAGTTATGCAATGGTTTAACCACAGGTATCCTCCATGGTAACTTGCTAGAAACAATTTCACACAAGCAGTCACCTCCTGATGTTTGTCGAAGCGCGGTATTTTCATATCATTGAGCAGAGTAGACTATGCAAGGTTCATCATCCATTGTTGAGGGACGATCTTCGAATTCTGACCCTTAGTCCTCGTTAATTACTTAGATGGTGTGAGCATGCTGTATGATTTACGGTCTCCCAGGTTGAAGTCACAAAACTTCAACGTTGTAACCTTGTCTTGATCTGCGCAGTAGGTGCAAACTCCTTTCGGTAGATATGCAGTGACTAGGGTGTATTCAAAGTCTCTAGGGACACTGTCCCTGTTAATCTCACCACTTAGAGGGGGAATGTAAACTGGTAGGATGGTTGGCACTAACTTCACATTGGATGCATCATCTCTATGCTTAGTTCTTGACTCTGCGCCTACTCGAGATGTTCCATCTCGAGCCATCGATGGGGAGGCTGCCAAACCTCTTGATGATGAGGCTTGGACTCCGGTGGAGATTCCTATTTTTGACATGACTCTTTCTATCCTTAAGCTAGAAAGTACTTCTCTCACTGATTCTTCTGCTACGCTAAGCTCGTTAGACATGTAATCTCACGATCACTGTCTTGGGTTGTCAATGGAATGTTTGTACCATAATCAGATAGAGAATAAAGCTGGAGTAATCACTATTTCATAATGTGGGTATTCTATAAGCTCAACTTCTCAATTGGAAAAAGTTTCTTCTGGGCATGGCGTGATGGAATAAGTAAGTAACTCTGAAACAGACTACTTGCAACATATATGAAGCTTCCATGACCATTGATCTATCCATTAAGGTGAGGTCCAACGGTCTAGTGGTGGTAATTTAATTCTTTTCTGGCCATTCGGAGCAGAAGTCGAACGTGTATATCGGTCAACGACTATATTGCTTCACCACGACAAAGTACCAGGTGTCGTTGTTCTGATATCCTGGTGAAGTTCAAATTCTACATGTTTTCCTTCTGTGGGGTTCCTTCTGGCACATTCTGTAATTTTTCCAACTTCGCTTTCTTATTCATGACATTCCTCGGCTTCTTGCTAGTGAGCTTCATCTCAGTCAACCTTTTTCCATTCTGATTCTTTTCTTCTTTAGGCATGGTAACTTCTCGTTGTGGGGTAGGGTTCATGATTGGTGTTTCTTCCTTCATTGTCTCTAGGGTAGGTGCCCTACTTTCTTGTTCTTGTACTCATTCATCTCCAACATTCAACTATTGATACCTAAATAACTTCGAGTTATCTTCCAGTTCTTCGATTAAATGCACTATTCTTCTGGCCACAAAAGCCTTTAACTCTTGCTTCTTTTGTTCTAAGTCTGCCTCTTCTTCCTTTCGACTTTGATCTTTCACAATCCAATTTTTTCCTAACAAAACTGGAAACGGAGCACTGCTTTCCAAGAATTTAACAATCTCAAAATCTTCTTCTGTTGAGGTGCCATGGCTAGTCATGGCTATTTGGGTAATCCATCCACATAAGGTTACCAATTTTCCTTTAAACAATCTTGCTTCTCCTAGTGAAGGAACCAAAGCAGGTCTTCCTAGGGTTTCCCAAGTGCTTTCAGTCATGATGTTTATTGATGTTTCCTCATCCAGAGTATAGTCAATGTCGAAGTCCCCTATTCTCACTTTGACTTGTTCTTTCTTCTTGAAGATCTCTAATAAGCTGATGTCTCTATGATCATTCAGGGTGTCTTTAATTTTTAGTAACATAATATCTTATTCTTTCTGGGGTTCCTCTATAATTTGAGTCTCTTGATCTCCTTTAGGTTTTGATTTCTCTATATTCATTTGTTCAAGTCTATCAATCATTCTAGGGAAACCTGGTACTTCATGGTCCATAGCCTTACAACATAGACAATTCGTTCTTCCACCAGGGCACTCCTTATCTAGATGTCCTGGTTTTCTGCAACTGTAACATAGGGTCAATCCTCTTTTTCTTTTAAATGATCCCCAACTTTTTCTATACTGCGTGCTAGGATCATGGTAGATAGCCTGCAACAAATTCTTTCGAGTATCCTGCATCCATTTGTTAGTCCAAACATTTTTTCTATGCATAGGTATAACATATATATCATTATTCATATCAAACTTTCTTTCATCTAACAATGCCCTAGTTTTCAAGCTAGGACAAAATCTATCAAGCATACCTAAATCCATGCTTTAGAAAAAAAAAATTCCACTTATCTTACTTCTATAGAGCACAAAGCTTCCAGATCTAAGACTTTTAACTATTCTTACCTTTATCAAAGAACAAATCTTACAGATCTTACCTTTTTCTTGTAGATCTGACCTCTTTCTTCACAAATCTGACTTCTTTTCTTCATATCTGACCTCTTTTCTTCATATCTGACCTCTTTTCTTTAGATCTGACCTCTCTTTCTTCAGATCTGACCTTTCTTTCTTGGCACAAAGATTCACAGGTCAAACAGACCACTATGCACTAGGGCAACATATCTATGCACAAATCTTATTTTGCACAAAGCTTCTTCTTCTTCAGTTCCCAACAATCACAGTTTTAGGTCTCGGTAATGGAACCATTTGTTGGCACAGGGGCAGACCCAAGGTTCAATGCTCAAGAGTACACCAACAAAACCCTAGCTACCGACTCTTTCGGCAACACCTGTGAAGAAGATGCAGTATCACTCGAGGTAGAGGCAAGGGTGGTTGCAAGACTCAGGTGTCTTCAACCTTAGCTGGGACACATATTTGTGATTAGCTTGCTTACAGTGCTCTTAGCATTACTTATTCCTTAACATACATTCATTAATACACTTCGTACAAATCAAAGAGCACTGCAGTAATTACTAAGATTTGGCACTTAGCAATGATAAACAGGTTATACCTAATAGATTAATAACTTAGCATATTATATATCATATCTAGCATGCATTCATATATCATAAGCACAAAGAATCAACAATTCTATCTAAACATATAAAATAACTTAGCAAGAGAGATACAAACACATCAGCATAATACATAGAGTTACCATGGTTCACCCCCACCCTGGGGCTATATCCACAAAGTCTTCTTCTGTTATTATCTTCTGTAAACCAAGTTTCAGCACAAAGCCTTCAAGATCCTACCTCGCCTAGGACAAGAGATCTGCGTAGCTCGCTAGATCCTCTTTCCTCGGGTAGTTCCAAGAACTAAGTCCTTGCCTGACCCATGCACTCAACACTTACAATACTTACAGTAGGCACAGAGCTCTTACAGTCACATAGACGTTTGATCACATAGATCTACTTTATTCACTAAGCCATTCACTTTACATCACATAGCTGACACACACATCTCCTTTCTTACATTGCCTACCCTTGTATTTATACATGCAAAAGGCCTAAATAAGGGCCGATATCCCTTTCCCATTACAATATTCCCAAAATTCCCAAAATTCCCAAAAATCCCTAAAAAGGGGCGGAGATCCCGTGATCTCCTCTTTGCCATGCACTCCTTCTCCAAATGGATGTCGGAGTACCAAAAAAGGTCAAATATGACCAAGTATTCCTTAAAACTTGGTCAAGGTCCAACAACCTTTAATGGATCTACCATGATCCCAGTCTCAGAGACTAAAATTACCAAAAGACGTCCAGATCTAACTCAAAATATACATTTATGAGGGTTCATTCGGATTCTATAATGACGACATCTTTCAAAAACTAGCTGAAGGTGGTTAGATTGATCCCATCTCTTACGAGAGTGAGAAGCAATACCGTCAAGATAAGCTTTGACTATATGCTTAAGATCATGGAATGCGAAGGTCATAGCACATTGGAAGGTTGCTCTGGCATTTTTAAGGCTGAAAGGCATCTTCCGGTATGTGAAAGTACCCCAAGGAAAAATAAATTTTGTCTTATGTTGATCCTTGGGTTTAATTTGAATATGGTTATACCATGAAAATCTGTCCATGAAAGAAAACACTTCACTTCCCACACACTCGTCGAGAATTTGATCGATGAAAGGTGTCAGAAATTTGTCCTTAGGAGAGAATTTTTTCAGTTCACAAAATTCCATGCATACATAGATGGTTCCTTGCTTCTTATTCATAGGAATGGGGTTGGATACCAATTTATTCAAGGGAATCGGGTATATAAAGCCATCATTAAGTAGTTTCTCTATCTCTGCCTTCATAGTAGGGGCCTTTCAGGGATTGATAGCTCTAAGATGTTGTCGAACAGGTTTAGCATCTAGATAATTTATAATCTCATGCTTGACAATTTGAGGATCGATTCCTGGCATATCTTCATATGAACAAGAAAATACATCTTAGAATTCCTTGAAGAGTTCGGTGTAGATCATGATTTCTTCTGGTGAAAAATCTACATCGATGTGTACATTTTCAATCTTGCGAGGGGTACGAGATATATTGATCATGATAGTAGGATAGATACTCTCCATATTTATTTCGACATAAATGTCATGCGTATCAAGTGGAACTACAACGTGAATGACTATGTTGCTCAAAGTAGATCGAAATTCATCTTCTTTGATCCTAGTAAGATCTGGGAGAAAATAAGAGAAATGATGCATAATATACCAAGGTTTGTCAGAACCATTCATGAATTCGATGATAGATTCGTCTGAGGGAAAAGTATCATCAAGGAAGTGATGTGAAAAAGACGACAAAGTGGCCCACACGGGCTTAAGAACATGATCATCCTTGTCTATCAATGAGGTAATAAGATCGAGATCGGCTGAAGATTCAAGAACAACTTGATACGCAATCTATGCCGACGATAGTGGCATGGACATTCCAACATGTTATTGACCTTCACAAGATGAATTCGAGGAAGGTAGGGTCCAAGGACCATGAAAATAGGAAGTGTGGAAAGGAATGAAACTCTCTGACGAAACGGGCCTACTGGACATGGTGTAAACATGGTGAATCGGTGCCATGAAGTCTAAGGTACCCATAAGGGATGAATACATTCTGACACCAATATTCTCAGTTTCCGGCTAATAATTTTTTACCACGGGGATTGATGTTTCAATAGATGCATTGGGGATATCATATGCAAAGGATAATTGGTCGACCGTCACAATCTTCCCATTGTGAGGAAAAAAAAGAGTGCAAAAGACAAACGATACGACGACAATCATAGCATAAATCCAATTGCATCCTAGTAACAAGTTGTAATTGAGTGGGGCATCAGCCACCTCGACCGTATTCCCACCTAACTGGACCAAAAAGGTAGGAAGAATATTGTGTGGGCAGAAGGAACGACCATCAAAAGAAGTCAACATGGTCAGAGATTGAGAAAGAGTCGGATATCCAAGAGCTTTCCAACAGATTATGGACATCACACATGTAGCAGTGCCTTCATCAACAACTGCATGTTTGATGGTATGCTTTGAGTACCCCACGTGGATTTGGAATTCTACATGGTAAGGAAAGCGAGGCTTCACATCTGTGATGTCAAACTTGATAATGTTCGAGCCACTAGGGTCTATATATCCTAACGTAGATAGCAAGGCATTCTTCTATGAAGGACACGTCTGGAGTACCTGCAGAGTCGACATCGCACAAGGGGTTTGACTCGGGTCGTCAAAAATAGAGTAATTCTAGGAAGCTCTATCATTTAGATTGTGGGTAGAGTGCTTGAGTACTCCCTTCGGAATATGAGGCGATGGCTTTGGTTTTTCGATCTGCAAGTGCTTCTCCGGAGGAGGAGGAGGATATTCTATACTAGTTACAGTGTGTGAAGAAATGTAATTGCAAGACCAGGTGGCTACATTAACCTGAGAATTGACCACATTGATACACAAACGGTCACCATCTTGTGTCAGTGGTTTTTGACTTCCAAAGGCCACATTTCCGACATTTGAGGAGCTCGAGGACATGTGCTGGTTATGTGGGAAAGGATTCATCAACATGACGAGTAGTAGAGATAAGAGCCTCATAGCTTCCGCAATTTTAGGGCATAAATGAGTAAGATGATCATCTGTACAAAGATTACAGGGAAATTTCACCTTACGCCTTTATTTATTTCCCTCACTAACATTATTATTCATCTTCTCATTATTACCATTGTCCTTGGATTTATTATTATTCTTCTCACCCTTGTGATTATTATTACGTCCTTTCTTCTTATTCCTACCTGGTTGTTGGTTACCATTTGGGTCGATCGACGATTGCACGGAATGTACATTCGCCGACTAAGTGGGATTGGAAGACACAGACGAAGTTGTCCCTCCTACATACTGGTTTAGAGACAACCCTTTCAAATGGCTTGTCACCGAGTCTGCGAATTTCACATTGGTGGAGACTACAATGCCATCAGCATGAGGTCCGATCCTTTTTCTAGGGTCATAGATTAAACTCAGTGTGTTCGAAAGAATCTGGTATATAATATCTAACTACTAGGCTTTGAATATTACTTCTTCCTCAGATGTAACCCCAGATGTAGAAACATCCTTTGAGATAGGAGGTTGCAAAGACTTGAGGAACCATTCTAATAGGAAATATGGGGGAATGCAGGGCTTTATCAACCTCTTCCATCTACGCCCCTCTTGGATGTGATCCGATATATGAGTGGTTGTGTCCTAGTGTAAAGTCAATAGAATTTCTAGGCCAACATTGTAATGAACCAAAAATTGGAAGCGGTTAAGGAAGACTAGCACCATCTGGCGTAATGTCCCATATGCCCCCGTAGGTATCTTGATAAACCATTTCATGGCAACCCCAATGAGGGTGCATTGAAATAATCTTAACTGAATGGAATTGTCATTAAGGGAACTCAAAGAGCACCATAGGTGGAAGGTGGTTACATGATCACTAGGATCCTCGCCATTCTTACCTTCAAATTTTAGAATTTCTGAAGGAAGCTTGGTGGGAATGAGGGTCCATGTACTATCATGAAACATATGGTATTTCATCAACTTAGACAAATATGGAAGATTGAGCATGGCTAAAAAAGGGAGACGAGGTTGCAGCATCTAGCCCCAAGCTCCTTGGAAAGATTGTTTTTGGGGAACTGTCGCCCATCCAGAGTTCTAGTAAGAACCATGGTTGTGTCTGGGATTGTAAGACCCTTCTCCAGGATGATTCATAATAGTTTGTTTAGGCATCATTCCAGTAGGAATGTTCTGATCGAGTTTATAAAAATTTCCCCAGTCAGAGTGGCTCCTAGTTGGGGGTTGCCCAAGGTGTGAAACTGACCTCCTTCAGGTATGAATCCAAAGGATAAAGGAGGATTCGTCATGCAAAACATGTTGGTTAGAATCGGCACTAAGGAGGTGAGGGTATAGGATGGAACTTGAGAAGAATCTCGTCCATCAGGTTGGTTGCTCCACCTAGAAGCAACGAGATTATACTTGGGGTTAAGAGAAGGAATGTCTCCCATAGTAGGATTCATTTGAGGGATATGAGAGCCACCAAACAAGAATGGAGTATAAGGAGGAGTTGTTCCCCCAAGCCCAATTCTAACATTAGGGCCAATAGTTGGGATGGAGTTTGAAAACTACAAAGTTAAATTTGGCACACCATAGGAAAAAGGAGTAGAGGCCATAGGGATGGAATGAACATTATAGCTCGGTGAGTGAGCAAGAGACCCAAATGGGTTCGTGGAAATAGGTTGATCATTCACTATAGGATGAGAAACAATGATGATAGGTGCCTCTGACACTACAACCATTGTGGTTGCAAGAGTCGAAGGGCTGCCATTAACTATAGTAGGTTTGGGAGTTGAAGGGCTCCCATTATTCTGATGACTCAATTTAGTACTCATCCTTGTAGAATCACAAGTCTGAAAAGTGGAGGTGTGTGTACCATGTCTAATAACTCTACTTCTTTTAGAAGGAAAATAATCGAATTCCAGTGCTAATTGTAACAAGCAGTGGGAATGGTGGGGAAGCTTCTCTGACTCCACGATGACTTAAGACTCAAGATATAAAAAAATATCGTAAGGAAAACTAGTAATCAAATAGCACACTAAAAATAATCAAATGACCAATATGCACACAAATGGGATAAAGTTGTTGAAAGGGGCCTCCCTCCCTAAAGTAGGTATGCCTCACCCAAGAGGGGCCTGAGACTCCCTGCTAAAGATCAGAGGTAACCTAATCGGTTATAAGGTCCCTCGTGGGATTAAAAACCAGTCGGTCAAATCCCCATGGAGAGGTAATCCTCCATAAAGGTTATGTGTTGTCCAACCCTTATCTTACCCAGGGTACCTGCAGAATAACCCCTGCAAGTAACCTATGTGGCACCTAAGTCAAGAAACTAAGAAACCACTATATAACTGATGCACATGTGAGTAGTCATAAGTTAGTTCCACCGTATGGGCAGGGTAGAGAATCCTGAAACCTTGAAAGCATCGCCTCTCACATAGATAAGGGCACTAGCAAGATCACCAGATAAAAATAGATCCCCAGAAATATCTCTGACGCTAAGAAGGTATCAGGGGGATATCCCTTCAACTGACCTCACACAACCTAGTGATTAACTCCAGTGTAAGCAGATCCTCCTAATATTACCAATTATACAATGGATTTATCCACTCCCTTATTTAGACACATATGTTGATTTAATAGCCTTGGAGAATTTTACTCACAAAATCCTATTCCAAGCACTAAATCCTAAGCTAGTTTGTGCACCCTTAGATATTGTAAAAACAAAAATACAATTTAATTCAGTTGATCTAATTGTCATTGAGATCTTCTTGAGGTTGTTTCATCTCTCTTACTTTAGACATTGTTAAACGTTTTACATTTGGGATATTATTATTAATTTCTCTCTCAAATAACTATTTGAGTGACATGTTATTTTTATAATTTTCTGTGGTGATGTATCAATGGATTTTCGAGGAGATGATGCTTTACAAACTCATTTTAATATCAACGCAAAAGTCCTATAGAGTTCTTTGATGACTTGTCCATTTTACTTTTCTTTCATCTTGTAAAGGCATATCTAATTCTAGATTCACTTTATTTTTAAAGGAAGGAATAATATTTGTTGAAATATGACTCGAAACCCTGTAGATACAAATCTTTGCAGACATATTTATTTCTTATTCTTGAATGATAGGATGTGCTTGATAAGTACATATGTATATAAGAGTGTGTACATCTATATATAATATCTTTTACATCTGTATATAAGAGCTTGTACATTTGTATATAGAAGTTCTATGGAATATTTTATGGTGTTTTCTATTGCATGCATCTAAAATAAGAAGAATAATATTCCATATATCAAGAAATAGGAGTACCACATCTATAAAAATGAAGGGGGGTTTATCCTCATGATGTTCTCTTAAACATCTTAAAACACTCTTTTATATCAACAGATCTTTACCATTAAAATTCCTCATATCAATATTGAGAATTAAGTAGTTCATTGGTCCTGCGTTGAACCCATGATGATGTAGATATCAGAGTGATGAATGATCATGGTTATGGGATTCAATATTCATTCTCTCCAAATGTGTATGTGACTAAGGTTCAAAACTATTGTTCTTCTTATTTTCATGATAATTTCCTTGGATCACAATATCCATTTTATGGAACCTCTATAAGGGCATGGTTTCCATGTAATTTTGTAATTGTTCCATCTTTTGATTCATCAAATTTTCCATTTTATATTGCATTTCCCTTTTAAGTAATTCCCAAGAGCATGAAAAATCCACCCTTTTTATAATATTATTACTCATGTCATTAACTTGGTTCTTTAACTGGGATACCTTGTTCTCTAAGTCTTCACTTTCTTTAGGAGTTACGTATGAGATCTATGGAGGTTTAGTAGGAGTAGAAATTATTGTAGAACCTTTTTCCCTGTGGGAAAGAATAATATTCCTCCTTTTTCTCTTTATCACAATTTTTGAATCATAAAAATCAAATCTTCCGATCAAAAGTTATGTTAATTTCAAGTTAACATACCTTTAAAAACCTCAGTTTGTAGTCTTCTTGTTGGATGATATTTCTCCTAAAGTAGCTTTAAAATTTTGGCCCCTATGAGTATATTTTTTTTCTTTGTGGTATCCTAATATGTCTTCTCTACAATGCCACATGTTTGACCAAATTTCAATGTGCCAAGAGAAAGTTATGGTAAATTTCTCAAAACTTGTTGTTAATGTCTCTTTAAAGAGAGAGAAATTGTACGACTTGCCACGTGTCCAATGTTTTAGATATACTTATGAAATATAGAACTATGGTTTACATTTTTCCATTGGAGCTAGTGGCATCCAATTTAGACCTTTTTTATATTCAAATATGATAATTTTTCCAAGACCATTTATTTGAGACTAGTTTCAGAACTAGTCCAAAACCTTAATTTATGTATTCTATATTTCAAAAAGTATGGAGAGATAAACCCTAATTTTTTTATCATAGGTACTTCAATATGTATCATTAGTCTTCTGTTTTTTTTCTCTATTCAAAACATCTAAAATAAAAATTTATAGTGAAAATTCCATGACGACTCATTTGAGACCAATTTCAGGATTAGTAAAAAAGTCTAATTTCCATAGGCTATATCTCCTAAAGTTTATTGAACCAAAACTTAAAATTTTGACCATATGTACTTTGCTATGTCTGATAAGGCTCCAAACAATTTAATGGTATGAAACTATAAAAAAATTGTTTTATAGATAAAATACCAATATTACTCATTTGAAGGAACCAAACCTAATGATTGTGTTCTCTGAAACCAAATGTTATGCACCAAACACCCAAATAGCATAAAACCAGAAATATAAGTAACTCCACACATTGATAATAAGAGGGAAGAATGAATGTGAATCCTCTTCAAGGAGGAAACCTCCTTTTATAATAGAACAAATGTACAAGATGATATGCCTTCTAAAAATATGTCTCCTTAGTATATATAGGAGATAAATGGTATAATTACAATTAAATGGTCTAGTCGACCAATAAGTACAACACTAATATAACAATATAAATGTAATAAATCAATATCTAGGTTTTAACAATGTGCGAGGGCATTCTATGAAACAAGTATTTGAACAACAATTCTTACTTAAATATTTTTGGAGTGAAAAATAATTACTATAACAAGGAAATATGAAATGCGTGAAACTAATTATTTAGTTTCAATGTGATGGGCTCCCCATATGGTATACTTATATCCCTCACAATGTCCCTTTATCTATTTAGAACTCTCTTAAATTTACATGTTTTCTATAATAAATGGTTATTTTACTAGGAATGTGTAATACCTTAGTTTTGATTCCCTAGTTTAATATTGTAATTTGTTTATTTGATGAAATGTTGAAGTTCCTATAATACTAAAATGGGTTGGGGTGCCTAGGAAAATTTAATGCTTTGAACATTTTAATAATAAAAGTACATTGATGGAAATAGGATGAACAAGGAAAAGAGTTATAAGGGGCTATGATTCCATGAGAGAGGGGGGAACTAGGGGGGAAACCTTCATGCTTTTTTTAATTAATTATCACCCATGTTTGTGTTTGGGGGAATATGAGGGTGTGAATGATTCTCTTGGGGAGACCACATTGTCCTTAGGGCACCCTGATATTTAAACCTTTTTCCTGATTGTCTTAGGGGTTGGTTGGCCATTTCGTTATGAACCAAATTTGTTTTGGAGTGATTTCTCTCTTCTTCCTCGTTTTGTTTTTTCTTGAGGGAAAGAGGAACCAATTGCTGAAGGAAATTAGTTATGGTGGGTTGTTTGTAGGAATCTCTTGGGTAATCCAACAAAATAATTAATTCTTGAGTGCATGGATGCATTGACATGATGAGAAATATTTTTGACATCTGTAAATCTTGAGAGTTATAGAATTGATATTATTGACCAGATGCATTAGATCCCCAGAAAGAGGTGGACATATTGAGGAGTTGCATGGTAGTGAAGGGGGTTCATTCTCATTGGGCGGTGAAGGCTGGAGGGAAGAGAGTTGGTGTAATTTGGATTGTTTTGTGTTGAGAAACCTTTGAGAGCTTGTGTGAAGATTGGTTCGGGAAGCCAAGTTTTCCTATGGAACTCATCTTTTTGGATTCATATCCCTGGCTTGGGGGTGACCTGTTGTTGAGACTTGGAACAACAACGCATAAGGTTGGGTGGAATGTCCTTGGTCTGTAGCTAGTTGGTGAATGGTATTGTTAAAGATAAGTTATTTCTTTCATGGTTTCTCTACTTGTATATTTATTTATGCTGATCATTAATTATTATATATGAGATTATGTAATTGTAATGTGATTGCTTGTTGGTTACACTATGCATGGAATATTTTTCAATTATTTCATAGTTTGAAATGAAACTTGATTAATGCATGCATTCTTTCATGCATCTTTATTTAGTTATTTGGTATCAAAAATCAAAGTAACTCAAGAAGTGTGTTCTTAGGTGTGGTAGGCATGCTCATCCTGTGGTGGTGGCTAGGGACATCACATATTGGCGTCAGAGTGAATTTTTCATGTGTTGATGTCAAGCATGTCACAGAGTGGTATCAGAGCGTCTTGAAGGGTGTTATGGAAGTAGCGTGGCCTAGGCTATTGGTGGTTGGGTACATTATAGATTGGATATTATATTTCTTTGGATTGTATTTAGTTCTTTTATTGTCTATGAATGTTGTCTTAAGGTATTTTTGGTTTGTTAACAATGAGTTGTTATGAATTAAGGATTTTATCATGTGATAAATATGTAAGTGAGTGCATATCATATTTTGGAAAAGGAATAAATAGCTCATCTTAGTCATCAGCCCACCTTTGGTTGAGAGGAAGCATCTCAAAAACCTAGACATAGGACAAGGAAGGATCAACCAAAAAATTAATGCTTGGATTGATTTTGAACAAAGTACAACAAAATTACTTTTCTCACGAAGATTTTGGGTGGTGTATTGAGAATTTATGTATTGGTTTAAACCTCAACGTGTTTATTTTGGCATCCATAAGAACAAGTGTCACCTAGGAATAGTTTTAGCTCATGGTTTAAGCATCTATAACCATACTCATCTCATAAGATATGCATGTCGATTCTGGAAACCAATCGAAACTCTTTCGCTTACCCCATGCAATGAAGACAAGGGATAAAATATGTTATGTTTGATTGTGTTGTTTTATGAGTTTTAAAACAACTATGTTTCATTCCTTTTCTCTAAAATTGACATGAATCCTAACACTCTCTCTCTCTCTCTCTCTCTCTCTCTCTCTCTCTCTC